>WMED01002522.1:0-14422 GCA_019650415.1 Pipa parva
GAAGTGAGGCGAACACTCCGCACCTCACTTCGGACTATAGTGAATTCGGCTCTAAATTGGAAAAACTGTAAGTTTGCTGCATAAAAAAAAAGGTCCGGTAGAGTTTCACACATGAACAGTTACATGAAAAGGATTATTTTACGCATATTAAATTAGAGTAAAATAGTGTTCCTTTAGCAAGAAACTTATATGTATATCTCATTACACGTAAATTACAATTAATTCAAATATAAAAAAATATGTGTGTATAAATATATATATATGTAAACACACACAGAGGAACCAGAATTAACAGCTGCAGAAACTCTGCCTTCACTTATGGCTTTTTTCGGGTCCCTTTGTATTATTCTGTAGCATCATACTTAGAATTTAAATCTTGTTTTACCATCTATTTTTCTTTTCTTCATGTTTTTTTTTAAATGCTCTTCCAGATACATGCCAGTCATTTGGCCAAGGCTATCTCACAGAAGGAGCAGCAAGCACAGATGGTACTAATGCATAAATGTAATCTAGCAAAATGATGCCAGAGCCAACCTAGAAAATGTTCCAAAAAAACTGCAGTGCACTTTCAGGCATACAGCAATTGGCAAGGTTAAAGCTGAGATTTGTGAGCGCTTACCATTCCCAAGTCAACAATGGAAATTGGAAAACAAATGAGCATATTTTATTTATTTAGTTTTTCCTCTTCTCTTGTAACAAATATCCCCCATTTATAAATGCTCAGGTATGCAACATAACAACAAAACTATTCTGGAAAATGAAGGGATATTGCTATAAGAAACCCTATACTACAGTTGTCATCAGAACAGCCTCTATTGTAAAAGTGCAAGGGACGTCCCCTTATATATTTATGTCAAGTGATCAAACCCACTATTCAAATGGAAACAAAACCAACCCTGAAAAGCTTGTCTTCATAATTATGATTCTCCATTCCTTTTATTAATAATATTTTCTAGTTTCGCAATGTCCTTTTTGTGAGCTGAAGTTCAGAACTGTGCCATAACTGAAGATGAGTTGTTACCTGCACTTTATAAGGAGTCAAATTCACATTCCCTTTCCCTCTTTTGATTCTATTCACAACATTTACAAGTTCTAATAAAATCTGCCTAGAATTGTGGAGTTTATTTCAAAATACTCTCCCACGCTGAACCAGACTACACTGCTGAATCCTATGGCATCCAGCAGAACATTATGTATCATATTGTAGCAATGCTGATGTCTTTAGCAATACTTCCCTCCCTATAAAATGTGGTGTAGAAGCAGAAATCACTGTGGAACCAGAGGACATTATCTGCACACAAGGTCATCTACATTAAAGAACAAAAAAGAGGATCAGCTGCAACATTATGGGCGAAATTTATTAAATGCGGAAAATTTTCCGCACGTGCGTTATTTTTACCGCACAATCGGAATTTCGCATCGGCCGAACGCTTCGCCCTTAATAAATTTCGCCCCAAGTGCCTTTGTCATGATTTATTCTAAACTGTCCCTAAATGGGGCCAGAACTAGTGAAGATATCTGAAAAAAATATGTCTGTTTAATTGAATTATTTTATTATATAAAATTGGCAAGGCGAAAATATGTCTGTATTTACAACAAAAAATACATTACAGTAAAAAAATGCCATCCATGTGATATTCTAAAAAAAGTAACATTTTTTGTAAACATCAGAATGATTTTAGGAGGGAATTGCTTTGAAATCTATGTAGATTTCATATGTTTAATAAGTTATTATAAGAAACCATTGTTTCACCAAAGTGTACTGTAGTTATTTAGCCAGGACACTTATTTTATTTATGAAAATGAAGCAGTTTTTGCCAGATATTTTTCTGATTCTGTGAATAAGTCATCTTAGGTGTGCTTTTGACTGTGCTGCCTTCTTTAGTCAATGCTTGACTTATTTCTCACGCTGAGTATAATTTGCTGGATTATGTTAGTGTCAATAGTTAATTTGTGTATCTCTTTCAATGTATGTTTTCGTTTGCAGTGCAGATCACTCTATAGATGGGTTTAATGATTTAGGCGTGTTTTTGAATAGCCATTGGTAGAGACGCACATAGACCTATACTAAACCTGTTTAGGTTTCATTGAATCAATTGTAAATCAGTTTGTTTATAGCTGATTTGTAAGAATGTATTTTGAATCAATTACAATTCAATGAGGGGTAGTATGATAAAGGAACAAAAAAATGAGAGAAAAATAAAAACAGAAAAAAATGTAAGCATTTTCCAAGAATTTATAAGTCAACACATTATATAGTCTGTTTTTGCTAACATTTTTAGAAATATTCAATTTTACTTAAATTATTACATTTACTAAATTAATCCCTGCAAATAGTTATTACACCCCTGAGCAAAGGGCTAAACCGAGGGTAAACATGATGTTGAGGTACCCAAAGCACTGGAGTGTCTGATGACTGAGCTTAACTGATTTGATAAAGGCCACATGGATACGTAAGAGGATATTTGGATTTTTGCTGGGTTATTGATGGTTCTGTGGGTTTGGATAAGTCCACATATCAGTAACAAACAGGCAGTTTGTAGCAGATCATCTCAACATCACAAAACTCTATAAAGCCCAATGATATTACATAGGATCCCAGTAAGGCTCTACAAATTATGTAGAAAATGATGTAAATAATGACCTGACTGCCATCCCTCCCTATATCAGCAGACTTGTACCCATTAATAATAATAAAATTCTTCTTGGTTACCCATGATTCAGGTATCATGCCACCATCATTATAAATATGTTAATCCCAAAAACAGATTGTGGTCTCTAGAGACAGAATATGCACAGAATCAGCAAACATACTAAGGAGGCAGAGCAAAAGGTGAGTTTGATAAAGGACAGACATCATTGTCAAACTCCAGCCTTTCTAAAATGCTTGGTCACAGCTAAGGAACATACAAACAATCTGTAAATAGGCCAAATACAATGAGAAATACAGGTAAACTTACTTAGAGACTGCATTATTCAAAAGTTACAAAGAAAGCTGGATCGACTTTGATCCAGATTAAACAGTTTAAAAAAAACCCCATTCATTTATAATGAGACATTATTGTCAATACAGGGGCTAGGAATAATTCTGGTAGTGCACACAGTTAACTAAAAAACAACAACTACTACAAAATACTACTAGGTCAGATGAATTGGAAAATATTGCTTGAACCCTCTCTAATTATGGTCCTTCGTGCTCAAGATAAAGTGAATTGAAAAGAACTTGATATAAACAGTTTATTCTATGTCAGATTTGAGTTATTCTCAGCCAGAAAATAGCTGATTTTCAAAATCCAGCTAAAAGTTGGTAATAATAAAATGGTGACAGACTGACATTCAGTAACAACAATAACTTCTAATGTATTGTGATTGAGTCAGGTTTATTAACATTTTTATTTCTTTTGTTCATTCTACATTCTTAAAGGATGAAAAACAATTAAAAATAAACTATTTTATTTCATTGAGTTATTTGTAAATATGACCCTTAAAAATAAGGGAAATAAGAATAAAATAAATCAGTGTAAAAATATATAAAGTAAAGGTAATATAGAATGAGTAAGTATTGTAGAAAGGTGGTTTGGTAACTATCTTGGAGGTGAAGGAATTTAAGTCAAATGAAAATTTCAGGTGGATTCATTATAAAAAGAGGTTATGAAATGCAAACAACAGTTGTAGCAACAGCTAGTCCAGGGGCTTAATGTGGTCAGCTTATGCTCAAGTGTCTTTCAAAAGGTTGCGGCCCCAGGCTCTGTGTTAACAGCATATATAGGTTCAAATGATAGTAGTATACTTTATAAACTTTAAATCCAATGTTCCCAACTGTTGAGGTAAATTAAATCAAATGGACTGCTGAGTTTCCTTGAAGATGTTTTACCACTTATCCAAGTAGCTTCTGCTAGGGAACCATACCCCAGACTAGTGTGCAAATAGCCACTAAACTGACAAATTATAGAAAGTGCCTCTGCCTTACCCTCGGATGCCAACATTAAGCAGTGGATTTTGCTTGTGTTCAGTGATAAAGGCCAGAAAGACTTAAATGCTTAACTGTTGAGGATTTGCAATCACAGGCTGGTCATGATAAGGAAATTTTGGCATCTTGAGATCCAAAAATGGGTGGTTGGTTGAACTCAGTATGTATAACTATCCTCAATCTCCTGAGGGAAAGGTGACACAAATCACAAAGTAAAGTTTATCAATTTATTGCTAAGGCCCAGCAAAATGCAACAAAAGGAGGAGTTAACTTAAAGATGAAAAATACATTGGTAACAAACCCCACGGCACTTGAAAATGGGTAGGGTTTAAATGAAAAGGTGGGTATTACCCAAAAGAGAACTGCAGAATCCTCCTGAACTTCAGATGTTGTCTGTCAGAATACTGACTCATTAATTTCTAATAAGCAATGGGTTCCAAAAACCACAAATCTAGGGGAATTTACATTATTTTAGGAACAATAATAAGAGAGATGTAGCATGAAAGATGTTTAATTGTAAGAATTTAATTGTGTCGTTATTTTCTAAGATGTAAGAAAATTTTCAGTAGTGATAAAACTGACAGAGGCTTTTAAGGACAGTGAGTATTATCAAAAATACAGTTGTCCTTCACTGCAGCTTTAAGCTTATGGATTGGTAAGAAGCGCCATAAAACTGAGGCAGTGTGAATGAAATATGTCAATATTCCATATACTAACAGCTGAAAGTGATCATGAAATAACCTTTCTTAAAGTGTAAATAAAGTTATTGACCAAAGTATACATATATATATATATATTATATTTATAATGTAGAAACATAAACATTGAAAATTAAAAACAGTTTTTTTTGTGATTTTGAGTTCTCACCTCTTAATCAAGCACCCTACTCCTGCAGCAAATCCTATGTACAGACACTTCCTGTATAGTGCCCAGAACTCACCTCCCCCTAATGAGGTCACACAATGACTCATTCTGCTAGTGCATTTTTAGTAATCTGATACTTTCCTTTCACTGCTACAAGCCCTGCAGCATTGAATGCCTACCAGACAGTGTTGGTTTTTAAGACAGAGAATGTGAGAGGGGTGGGGGAATGGCCTCATACGCTACAGGAAGGAGGAATATTTTACAGAGGGATATCAAGTGCTGCAGAGTGAAAAGGTGAGTGAGGATTTCATTAATCGTTTTTCCACTTTACAATACTTTAATGGGGCAACCTTTATAAATAGGGTTTACTTACACTTTTTTTTTTAATTCAATTTTTTATTGTGACAGATAACATAGGTTAAACATACATAAGAATTGTTACTTATTCCTTAACTATGTTCAGAGATCAGGTTAACAAGTATAACATTGATATATTCATTTTCATTACAATGTGTACTTACACTTTAAGTAATTATTTATTTGGAATAAATATGACCCCCGGATAATCAACTAATATAATTGTCATATGATATTTTTCAAATACAATTCTGAATAAGTTTCTCAAGAACTAAATCCCAATATAACAGTGGAATACAGAAAGTATTAAGTATCCCAGTAAAAAATTGCTGCACTAAAGCCAGCTAAACACTTTCCCTCTTACAATAACCAATCAACTTCAACTGTGTACAATGTCAAAACCACTTACAGCACAAGTGAAGATCTGTGTTTCTTTTGCCACACACAATAAATCTTTAGTGTCTTCACTTGATACGCATCAATCTACTTGATCTCAAGAGGCATGCTTTGTCTCTCTATGATTCTCTCCGTCACTTAACAAGGTCATTTTTCAGAATTCTAAGAATGTACTAGTGTTGTACTTTGTATCCACTGAGATTAACCCATAAAGTATAAAACATAAGATTAAAGGAAAAAAAATCTCAAATGCAAATTATATTAATTGGTTGATTTTCTAAACTATGTTTATCAGCTTAAATTACATAAGTCTTTGGAGGCCATTTTGCTTAGTTCCCCCTGTTTCACTGTTAATTGTCCTTTCCTTGTAATTTTAATTCCTTTGAAGGATTGATAAAAAAAAAAAAACATTCCCCATCAAATTAAACCTTTATCGGCAGCAGAAAGTGGCACACTTAGCAGACCTCTTCTATTAGGGTCATCTTCCATTACAGATCAACACTGATTTTTTGACTGTGGCTAAATTACAGGACCCACTCATAAGGGAATAATGGGTTTTTGCCAACTTAAAGAGAGCAAACACTTTTGGGAAATGAAATTGTGTTTAGAAAGGTTGGTAAATGCACAAAAACAGCGATATTGTTAAAAACAGGCTGCTTATCCCTCATTAACTAATCCAAATTGTTTTCAATTTTAATATGTATCTTTCTGTGATCAGGGTCCTTCCTCTACCAGTTCCGTTCTTTTCCATTCCCTTAATTTGTAAATGATACTTTTTATTCGTGTTATACTATTCTAAAATGCTTAGTATCTTGTTGGAGTGCCATCTATAATAAAATTGAAAGTGCTAGTGTTGAAAAAAATAGGGAAGAATTAATCACACTTCCATTTCCCAACTTTATTGAAAATATGCAGTTTATAAAAGTCAATAACTATTCCACTATACATAGAGAAGCATATACATTTTTACCAGTGTTCTAGTTTATGTAAATTGGGGGGGAATAAAATCACAATACCAGCTTTTTAGATTTTGTACTGGTATCTCCAAAAAAAAAAAAAAAAAAAGATTATTCTGAATGAGATTGAGGAGTTATTGACTAAAGAGATAATTCAACTGTCGAAGTGAAATCTCATCACTTTGGGCGTGTTATGCCCCGATTCTCTAATCGTAAACAGGGGCTTCTCATAGCAAATCCATGACCACAAAAATATTCCCATAGTAAAGTCATGACTGCGTCAGCAGCAGTCTAGAGTGTAGTGGGTGACCATCGTTAGCTGGTAAATTCGCCACATTACAGAGTTTGCTGAATACCCGAATATGGGGAAGTGGCGAATTCACACCTTTATAAGAACATTTTTGTAAATAATCCCCTCTTCCAACTTATGGTTACTTGATTCTGATCTAAAGGCTTTTCAAAGTCTCCTGCATTCATTTGTTGTAGAGGAATACATTTTACCAGGGATATTTATCAAAGTTGAAAAGGTTTTTTGAAGGCCTGTTGCTGGAAGAACAATCTTTATTTTATCATGTTGGTATTGGCTATTTAAAAATACTCTTTTTGCCATGTAAGAAATAACTTTTTCATATAGAAAGAATGCATAAACATTTTCTTTCTATATGAAAAAGTTATTTTCGATCTTTAAAAATCAGAAAAATGCTTGATAAATAACCCCATGACATATGTGAGTCACTGGTTTAGTGGCTTTTTTGGAAAGGAATAATAAAATATGCTAATAAATATAATAAAATAAATACATATTCCTAATAATATAATAAAAAATATCTTTCCATATAATTGCCCTGTTTACTCTGCTTCTACTTGCTGCAGGGGATATTTCCCCCAACCCTGGCCCCTTTTGCATACCTGTTTCAATCCAACCTTGCCTCTCCGCTCCCCTCTTTCCTTCCCATGCATCTTTCCCAACTAACATAATTCCCATTTCTACTCTTCCAATTTCCTCACTTCCCTTCTCGCTTCTCAATGCATGTTCCTTGACTAATAAAGCCACATGATATACAATCTGTTTTGCTCCACCTCAATTAACTTCCTAGCCCTAACAGAAACCCTCATGATGCTGTTACCGAGGCTTCATTGACTCATGGAGGGCTCTCTTCCCCTTCTCGTTCCTTGGGATGCGGTGGGGGAATTGGACTTCTCCTTGCCTCCTGCTGTCACTTCAAATGCATCAGCATCCCTCCCTGCTTCTCATTTTCTTTCTTTGAGGTTCATGCTGTCCAACTTTTTTATCTGATAACTTTTTGTGTTGCTGTCGTACAACAGACTTTGAGACCTGGTTCTCCTTTTTTCTATCTAATGATAGTCCTGCACTAATTATGCAGGACTTCAACTGCCTTATTGATGAACCCTTTCTGTCTTTGCCTTCACATCTTCTCCATCTAACCTCCTCATTTTACTTTCAACAGTGGATCAACTCTAGCACCCACAAGGATGGCCATTATCTAAATTTGATTTTTTTTTTTTACTAAAATTGTCTCTCTCTCAGCAATTAATATCTGTGCCTTCCCTCCTTCTGATCACCACCTTTTTAGTCTCGCATTCTCCTCTTCCACTAACCCATAAAGCCTTTAGTCACAACACACATGTTGTCAACTTACAGGTTTTCTCCTCTGCCCTCTGCACAAGCCTCTCCACATTCGTGGGTATGTATAATTTTATTTATAAAGTGCAAAAAATTTATGCAGCGCTGTACAATTCAGCAATACAAGTACAATATAGAGACATGGGAAAAATGCATTAAACAATACAAGTAAAATATCACAAGGATACATCACTTTAAGTGCTAGGATGTGGTTGACACAAGAGGTTGGAGGTCCCTGCCCAGTAGAGCTTACAATCCAAGTTTTCCCCTCCTCTGATCCAAATGTTCTTGCTACTTTCTATAACTCTATCCTAACTAATGTTATTGATTCATCTGCACCCCTGTGGCCTCAATCTATTTGCATCTACAATCCTCACCCATGACCACATTTATTAGATCCTGCACATGTAGTGCAGAACGTCTGGAGGAAATCTTGTTCCTCATTGACCAAGCCAAAAAACTCCTCTCTCTCCCAGGCCAACAATCCTATTACAGCACTATTATAAACCAAAACAAATCAAATCCCCGTTTCCTATTCATTACATTCAACACTCTTCTATGCCCCTCTCCCTCAGATATACTAACCCTTCTTCACTCCCCCTAAGAATTTGCAATATTATTCAAAAGCAAAGTAGACAGTATCCAGAAACAGATAACTATTTCTCCTGATAAAACTGAGTTACTTCTACCTAAATCTCCCCTTTGAGTTTCTGAATTCCTTTCTTCCTGCTACCCAGAAATTTCTCAACTTCTCTATTCCTCAGCTATCACAACCTTCTTGCCTGACCCTATGCCTTCTTTTGTAATAAAGCGCTTCTCTTCTGCCCTTGTACCAGCCCTAACACACCTGTTCAACTCTTCCTTGTCCTTTGGTTTCTTCCCTTCTTTATTCAAACAGGCCTTTATCAAACCCATCTACAAAAAAAAGCTACACTGGTCCCTCAGTGCCTTTATAACTACCGTCCTATCTCTCTCTTGCCTTTAGCTTCTAAACATCTGGAACATCTAATCTTCACCCTCCTTACTAAATATCTATCTGCCCATCCTCTCCTGGACCCCTTTCAATCTGGATTTTGTCCAGGGCTCTTTATGGAGACAGCTCTGTGCAGTCTTTAAGCAACTATTTATTCTATTTTGTATTTATGCTCTTATTTAATTGGCACCTACAGGCTAATTAACTGACACTTTGTGCTACTGCACTTGTTACCCTCTTATCTGTAGGTAGGAGTAGGGACCACCATCCTCTTGTTTCAGTCATGACCTGGCACTTAAGAGTGATAATAAACGAATAAGGTAGATTTACTGAAGTACTCATTATCACTGATTTAATCAAAGCTTTCATTAGCAGAAGCTTTAAATTAATAATGTTCAGATGCTCATTTTGGTCAGTATTAACTTGATACTTTCACTATTTCCACAGTGAAAAAAAATTACATTTTTGCCAAATTCTCAGCTTGACAAATATCTATAGTAGCAGATATTGAAGTGGTGAACTAGGGGGTTCACTGCTTTGCTTAGTTTTGTCACACAACAACATCCAGCCCTTGAAACAGCACAAAAAATCCCAGGCGACTCCAGAGTAGTAAAAAGTGTACTTTATTGACCAAAAGTTAAAAGCAGGGCCACATTCTTACACGTTTTGTGCAACAGCACTTAATCTATGATTGGATGATATCCTTCAATGTATTATCTCCCCATAGAAGTGGCTGTAACTTTGAGGATTTTACAAATCCCCTCTATTGCAGGGTTGTAAGTAGCCACCAGTACTGGCATTTAGACAGCCACCAAATCTTAAACACAAACTTGTCAGTCACAAACTCACAGAGAAAAACAAAAACAAGGGAACACAACCTTGCAAGAAAGATCCACACTGCAAATTATGCCACCACTTATGGCGGTTATATACAAAGGAGTCAAGCTAAAATAACCAAACTTGCATAGGTCCAATAATGTGGTAAACACCTACTTTAATTGGTTATCAGTGTATTTTGGCTTGACTGATGCACTGCATTTTACTAATATTGTTACTAATCTTCAGCAAACTAGTGTCTGGGACATCAGGATAATAGAATATTTTTATACATTCCCATGTTACTTTCTAGCTGATCTAACAAACAATAGGTGATTTAAACTAATAAAATCTATTATATATATGTAGCTAAGTGGAAGTTATTTATTTCTCCATATGTAACTGTCCACTGTTTACTAATATGTATTTGCCAGCTGGGACTCCATTTAGTCTTTTTTGATTTCCCTTTAGTGTACAGTAAAAGTGTTATGATAACTTTATCCTGTGGAATTACTTAAACAGGTAATGTTATAGCCTGCTCTATATTTTGATGTGAGTTAGGTCCACCCTAGGTAATATAAGCCTTTGTAGGAGGTGTGTCCTTGTCTACTGACCACATGGAATTGTAACAGCAGGACCTCCGTCCTCCTGGTGGGGAATTCTGGAAGAAAATTCGGCAAAAGGATTTAATACAGATTAGATCCCAGTTCTATCTCACTTTTAGTAGTGAGAGTGTTCAGGATAAGCTATCTATCTGGGAAGCTCAATACTCCAACAGGATTGTAGTGCACCTAGGTGCCTGGTGTATCCTGGCCAATAGAATGGATACACAGTATAGGGATTCACAATAGAAGGCTTATGGACCAGGCATTAGCCCTAAAGAAGTAGACAACCCTGAGAGGTCCATCTAGTAACTGGAACTACCAGAATCATCCTAGTTTCCACATTTCTGCTGTAAATAGTGGTCATCCTGGGTGTAACTACACATTGAAACTGTTTCTTATTTAATTGTGCCTTATGACATAATTGTGCTGAAGTTGGATGCATAGACTATTAAGTACTACTTTGCCTTTAACCTGTCCTTGTTCAATAAATGTGTGTCTGTTTTATGCAAAAGAAAAACTGGCGTCCTAGTACTTCATTAATTGGATAAGTGCACCACACATATCAAATACTGTTTTACTGCATGTGTACCCCTCCATTAAATAAATGAGGCCTCCCCCTGAGCTCTGTGAATCTGCTAGCCTGGTATAAAATGCTAATGCACAGTTAATGGCAGCATATTAAAGCTCAGCTCTCCCTGTGAAGCCTTGGCATTTCCTAATAAGTCACATGGGAGAGCGTGCACATCATCAAGGGAGGACACATTGATGACATCATGCTCTCCCATGCGAATGCTAGGAAATGCCGATGTGGGCTTCACAGGGAGAGCGGCTGCAGAAGAGAGCGCACCTCAGAGGGACTGCCTGAACTGGACGCCATAGAGTCACCGGCACAGAAAGAAGATGGAGTCTGCAACAAGGAAGTGCTGGACAGCACTTCTTTACAGTTAAGAAAGCGTACTTTTTGGCCAAAATTAAAAAAAAAAACTCATTTACTAAAAGTTAGTAATTAGCATAAATTAGCAAATGTGTGGTTTTTTTTTTCAATTTTGGTTGGAGTTTTCCTTTAACTATAGTGGTACACATATTTTGTATATATTTATGCTTACAATGAAAAACAAATACATTTTTACAGACTGCTGTAATATAACACATTTGGGTAAATTCAGAAAACCTTGCTAACAAAAAATATCCACATACAACGAATATAACACTTATAACCTTTACTGCCAATGTAATGTTGCATTGTAAGATTTTAGCTATTAACAAAATGCTCAAAAACTAGAGATTTACCATGATTAAAGCTTATCTTAGGGCTTGATATGTATGCCAAATAACACCAATACTACAAACGTATTTAGACCAGGAAAAAAGGTCAAGAATTAAACATGTGCAAATGGTACAACCTCAAACCAATTGCAATATGTTTTTGCTAGTTGTATATTGCTTAGAAAGCATTGGGGCTATGTAATATTTTTGCTTTAAAACAGATATGTCATTCCTCTAAATGTATTAAAGGCACAAATAAATAATTAACGTAAATAAATACTCTGGAAACAAAAAGTCTGTTCTTAATTATTCTCCTGTATTTTGTTGGATTTTATCTTTCACAGCTTCAGATATAGCCAATATAAAGAAATGTGGAAATATACATTGTCAGTCTCTGTCACATTTGTTACTGAGATGGTTATTTGGAAAGTCTGCTGTTGTAAATAGAGTCTGACAGGTAGTAATTATTCAGATTCAATTCAACAAGAATGTCTACAATGAGGTGTCAGTTGCAGGTCATTAATACTGACAAAAGCTGGAGATGTCTCTAACAGCTGTCCTCTTATCAGGTGGGCTGACCCCACCTGCCACCATCTAGTCTCCTAGGAAGTATGACTGGACATAGCACTGGGCTTGTGCAGCAGGTACAATCTAAATGAATAATAATAACTGTTCCTTTGAGCTATCCAAGCAATAATCCTTTATGTCTTGTGACTACATAACGAGTACAGACAAAAGTTGCATGCTAAAGCATGACAAATGAAAAACTCCTGAAGGAATATCATTAGTAGACCAAAGCATGCCTGTAATTGTATTTGTGCATTTTGCACATGGGAAAATAAGATTAGTTAAGGCAAAAATAACACACTAACTGAAAAACATAGATGCAACTTTTATAGAAAGATAATGTCATTTGTACCATATTAGGCATTATTATGCATTAGGAACTGTGTGGGGCTTATTCATCAAATTGCGAATTCAACAATTGAAGTCATTTTGGGTCTCGTAAATGGTTGCAACTTCACCACTCCTTATTCACTAAGTGGCAAATTCCCTTGAAGAAGAAGCAAACGGCTTGTCAGTTGAACAGTCGTAGGATGTGTAGTCAATTAGAGTAATACTAATTTCACCACTAAAGTGCTGTGATGTCATCCTCACAATGTTCCTTTAACTAATTACGTGAATATTACATCTCTTTCTATGTCACTCAATCCCTAGTTCATGTTATCACTTGTTATTTTATGTCACATCTGAATGATCAATCACGTTATGCTACATTGGAGCCCTGCCATTAGCACCCTTAATTCACTACTCTGATCTAGTGAATTCAGAGCACGACTACTATGTCAGATTCTAAAGCTGGATAAATAGCCAAGTTACATGTGCACATGCATTGCAAAGTAAGGCAAAGAACTCCATGAGTCCATGTCTGTCTCACTGTTCAAACTGGTCGCAAATTCACCAACATCACAGAATTTGCTGAATGTGGGGAATGGACCCAAATTCGGACTTTTACATGGCCACTCGGACTTCATGAATAAGCCCCAATTTTACGTTTAGTATTAGTTTATATCCATTAATGTCTGTGTGCACAATCATATATGATATATAAAAACCATGTTATTACTAAACTGATAATGACCAAGAATGATAACATTTATTCCAGAATTTTAAAATTGGCTAAAACTTGTTTTTAAAAGAATGGTCTCGGAAGTCATCAATGCATTTTGTAGAAATGTTCACCAATTCAGCTATTTAGCCTTCATTAGTCTATGTTTACATCATGACCAGAAAAACGTCAAATACAATCCCTGCTTTCATTGCCTATCACTTTCTCCTCGGTACACACTGTACTCCTTGCAAACCTGCTGCCACTCTTTTGGATATGTCTTAATTAAGGCCTCTGGTTCTTTGTGACCGGTTTTCTGCTTAAATATGAAAGAACAAGGAACATTTAGCAGCTTTCCGTAATGAATGTTGTTTATTGCTTAATGTATAGTAAACCAATAAACATCTCTAAAGATTCTGGAAGCATCTTCTAAGGCAGAAATTGCCTTCCTTTTGTACTTCCATCATTTTCAAATGTAAAAAATTGAAGGCAGAAACGCAGAATAATAAAAGTACATCGTAATACCTGCATTATATACAACTACCTGTAATATATAGGCAGTGTAAGGGGACCGCACATCATACTAGCTATACATAGGTGTATGAAATTGCACTCATTTTATTAACTAACTTTTTATTAACAAAATGCTATAAGGCACTGAAAATAGCACTGTGGCACAATATTAAATTGCCTACAAGATCTACAAATTGAGGCAGCTTTATATCAAATCTTTTTACAGATTTTTTCTCTTGCTATTGCAAAAAGAGAGAATGTATAACATTCTTCCCATCTGTAATGTAAGGTTAGAAAATGTTCCACAAACATAGAATGAAAAGGACATAGACCACAAGCTTCTATATTGGGTTTAACTCTAACAAACTAGGATGAGTGTAATCTCATGCTCTGAAGTCATCAGAAAGACCTCATTTCCCCTGATACAATCTGAAGTCTTCATTCACAAGAGG
>WMED01002523.1:0-17993 GCA_019650415.1 Pipa parva
TTTTATTTACGATTTACACAACGTGCCAACTTTTCTGATTTTGGGGTTTGTACATATTTACTTGCATTTATAACCACTTTCTTACAGAAGCCTCTCCTCTCTCACATACTTCCTTTTAGGTCATTGACTTGATCCAGAGGTTTGATAATTTTGAAGGAAAAATTCATAAAGAAGCAGGAGGACAGCATCACTATGATCAAAAATCCCGATTGGTTACTAAGAATTCTCAAGCTTTCCATTCAGTTCCCTGACTTAGGATTCCTACTGAACTACTGAATAGAACGTACTGTACGTATATGTGGCATAGTTAATAGGTTTCTAAAAGAAAGTGCTGATAAACTGAAAAGATATGGTAATAATAAAATTAAAA
Organism: Pipa parva; assembly: GCA_019650415.1. NCBI lineage: Eukaryota > Metazoa > Chordata > Amphibia > Anura > Pipidae > Pipa > Pipa parva. Next base: position 371 of record WMED01002523.1, read on the forward strand.
TTCATTGCAAAGGCATTTGTTTAACAGTAACAAATAGACATGGAAATCACTACTGGGGGTTGGACTGTTACTTTAAAATCTTATATAAAACTTGAATTGCTTTAAGAGAAAGAATTGGTGCAACTATTATTATGGAGGACGGCCTGGTGCCAGTCCTGCACTGGAGACCATTATCCTGAAGTTCTGCCCCTGATAGCTAATACTCAGACCAGGGAACTTTCTGAGTTTCACTTGGAGACTCTGGGTTTGCAAAGCAAACACTGTGGTCTTTGGGGAAACCCTCAAGCTCTTTTTTTCCTGAAGGTCTACCTTATCCCTGCCATGTTCTGCCCTAAGCTCTGGCCCAACCCTCCCTAAACCAATTGAATTAATCCCAATATACATATCATTAAGCCCCACCCCCAGTCCCCCAAAATCACAAAAAAAACCTGGTCTCCAGGTGTTTGGTGCCCTATAGTTTCCCAGATATGCTTATGTCAATCAAACTAATTTGTATACTAAATGCCAAGAAAGATCATCATAAGCATACTTTATAGAATACTATGGTAATAAGCAACAATACTTGGTGTATTTTTAGCTGCTAAAATATTTTAAAGTTCTGTTAAATACCAATATGCTTTTTTAACAAAGGCAAAAAGTATAGCAAAAATGTTGAGGTTAGTCAATAAAAACAAGGTATCATTGTTGCTACATTTTTATGTAGTTTTCACAAAAACACATGCAAAACCATTTAGTATTAAAGGGTATGTAAACCCTGTTTATAAGAAAGCCCCATTTACCTATTAACAAGCAATATAGCAATTAAGAAACTACTGACTCACCTCTTAATTCAGCAAGACTCAATATTCCTCTGTAACTGCTTTGATCCTGTGAACTATTTCCCTGCTGTGTGTAGCCACGCCCCCTACTTTCCCTGACTTCCTCTATCCACAGCCAACAACCATGGTGGTCGAACAGCTTTCATCTGCACATGCACAGGATTAGGAAAAGGCTTTTTAGATAAGGAGGAGGGAAAGGGATTCTACACTCTCTGAATAATTAGTGATATCACTCGGGTGGGGCTTATTGTCACTATACAGGAAGAGCCTGTATATACAATGGCTGGGGGAGCACGGCTGTTTGAATGAGAGGCAAGTAATAGTGATCCCAAAATAGTTTTTACATTTTAAATGTTTAAAGTTGGCTTTCTATATGTATACATGTCAGATATAAGTAATGTTTTATTCAAATGTTTCATACCCTATAAGTGAAAAGCATGTGATATATTATGCTTTTTCTACTACTGATTTTGCTGCTTTCCAGTTTTTTTCTGAAAAACACCTTTGTGTTTACAGGCTTCTTTTTTTTCAGTCTAAATGTTTTTATTGCATTTGTTTTGGAGTGTAAAGAGAAATTATAATTTCCCTTAGGGCATATTAAGAAGAGTTTGGAGAATTTTGTCATTCACTAAGTCCCCAATGAGCCAATTAGATGATCAGAAACTGGAAACCTTTATATAAATGTTAGAATGCCAGTCTTTACTTAAAGTAATATAAAGTTCAAGTCATAAAATTCTAATTAATAAGTAAAACGTAACTTACAATTATATTTATTTTGAATCTGTTGCAAACCATTCATTCCATTCTCAATTCAGTGCTTAAGGGTGACATTTATTACACTCCAAAAAGCCTATTTCAGCTTTTTCGAGTTGATCCCCTGTAGATCTCAGCTGTTTGATTGGTTAAAACAAATATCAATTGATTTTTACCAATAGAAACTTTTTGATCAAGTTTTTCAATTGGATTTTTTGATGGAAAGGTAGCCAAACTACTAATATAGCTACACTAATATAGTAAAATATAGCTACCTTTCCATTGGAAAATCCAATTGAAAAAAAAAAAAACTCAATTGAAAAATTTTCAATCAGTAAAAATTGATTGAAAAATATCGATTTTTTTTTACCAAACAGCTGAGATCTTCAAGGGATAAACTCAAGAAGACAGATTTAATAAATTTCACCCCAAGAGCGAAAGTTATTAACATTGAAAAGACTCTGTTTTTCTCATTTATCCCATGAGATCTTGAGATGATCGCGTGATATAATCACTCGAGTTTTTTGATTGAATGTTTTGATGGAAATTGAAAAACTCGAGCTTGTAATTTACTTCACTTGTACTATTGTAAGAACTTTCTCATGTCTGTATTATGATTTTATGATTGTATTGTTGATTTGTACAACGCTGCATAACTTAGAGGTGCTTTCTAAATAAAAATATACATATTAGTTACATGCTACTGGCGCTTTAACAATCAAGTGAGAAAGAGAATGAAATCACAGTAAATTTGGAAACTAAGGAAGCATATGCCCCTTTATGAATACACTCCTGCTGACGCATGCATTTGATTATATAAAAGACAACTAATGAATACTGGGAAATCTAATTACATTATAGAAAATCTGTTTGGAATTCTGCAGTTAAATGTTTTTAAAGCTATTTACAACGTATTGGGCATCAAACATGGAAAAAAAAAAATGCTAAACAAGTTATTCATTTCCTAAATGCAGTTACCTTGTGAGACCTTGTTTGGTTCTTTTCACTTCCCCATTTAAACTTCCATTCTTTTACAAAAAGCCCTTTAAGCAGGTTTGATTGTTCAAACATGCATCTTTGACAATGCTGCCTGCACTTTTGAATGACAGCATAAAAGTAACACGCATGTGAGACTTGTGTCTGCTGCTTTAAGCTAAAGGCAAGCTACGTCCATTTTTCCTCAATTTATTTCACATAAATTCTGTATATTAAAAACCATAACACATTATTTGATCTGAAATCTTGCTAAAATTGGCATTTGGGGGGTAATTCAGGAAAGTCCGAACTTACCTTGTGATCCTTCGATTCACTTCGCAGAGACTGGTACGCGCTCCCTGCTCACGGAGATCACCGAACGCTTTAAAGCAAGAAAAATATATATCCGGCACTTCCAGTAGTAAAAGAAAAAACTTTTATTTGTCACATGGATTAAAAACAAGATTCATGGTGATATTCAGTGAAAAAAGTAAAAACAGCAGAAAGGGCACCCCCAACGCATTTCGCGCTATGGGCGCTTAATCAAAGGATGCCATAAACAAACAGTGTACAAATAGTAAATGCTTACCTGGGCACCACGGATATAAATTGCAGCCCCAGAAGTATGTATAAGAGGTGTGATAATCTTCCCCATAATCCGTTAAGCATAGCAAAAGCGCTAGTAGGGAGAGAAGGTAATGCTGAGAGGCAGGGCTGTAATTGCGATCAGGTGTAGCCGTCACATGGTATCGACAAGGGTAAGGATCGCAGTGAGGACCAATTTAAAAAGCAATCTGTAATAGTAGCACTTGTGCTTATATCTGAGTGCTAAATCCAACCCAACTATGAATCCTGTTTTTAATCCATGTGACCAATAAAAGTTTTTTGCTTTTACTACTGGGAGTGCCGGATATATCTTTTTTCTTGCTATATTGGATGGGCCTTTTCCTGAGCACCCCACAACTGCTATCTGGACTTTCTTTATTTCAACCACCACAGGGATTGAGCGTTCCTATAATATTGCTTTCGAACGCTTTAAAAAGGTTCTTCGCCTCACCTCGCGACCAATAGAGTCGCCTCGCGAGACTGGAATACCTTTAAAGCGTTCGCTGATCTCCGCATGCAGGAGAGCAGAGAGCGCATACAAGTCTCAGCAAAATGAATCAAAGGATCACCAGGTAAGTTCGGACTTTCTTGAATTATCCCCTTTATCAGATCTGTATGACAGCAATGCTTGCAAACAGCTCCATATAAATTTTACGATGATGAATTTTTAAGGTATACGATATAATTGGTAGGGAAATCTCTGTGTAAGATTATGGCTTTATCATAAGAAAGGTAAAATAAATCTGTTTTTATAATGAATGTACTTTTTTGGTTTCAACTTTTATGACTAGGTTTTATTATAGGAATATGCTGGGCGCTATATAAATTAGCACAATAAATAAATAACAATATGATCAGATTTGCAATTTATAGTTCATTAAACATATATTACTATTCTATCATGTGGAACTATACAGCTTGTTAGTCTACTATAGATGTCATTATTGGATCATAAAACAAAAAAATCAATAAAGTCATAACCGCCAAACAGAAAAAAAAACTGGTTTCATTGTTTGTGAGGATGTTCAGAAACTGAAAATCAATGCATAACCGTAAAAAACTCATACATGTTAACATTCCAACTAAAGGCTCTATAACTTTCTAAAAGCCCAAACACAGTAATTATGTATTGTTATCCTGTCATTGTTATGCGATATGGTGTTATTCACAAAACATTTACTTCTCTTTAAATGCTTTCCATTGTATTTACTACCTGTTCTCTTTTGTGTGAATGTTTCAGTTGTGACTTCAGATTTGGCACTTCTCACTTTGTTGGTGTGTCACGCGCATCTCCATTTATTTCCGGGAATATGTTTTAAAGCACAAGAAAAATGGATTCAAGCTATTTTTAAGGAATGTCAATCAAATAAAATTTTTCATAACATTCAGTCTTCCTAAAATTGCATCTGAATGACAATAAAAACACACAGGCAGACTTATTTCCTTATTTTAGTTTTCAAATATTTTTCAAAATCTTCATCCATGTGTGGTTCTAAACTGATTATGTATACCTTTAAAGATCCATATTTTAGGATATGTTAGTAAATAGTTTCTGCTGATGATCACTTGTCTGTGTGTTTGAAGTCATCAGTCAGCTGCATGCCACTGTCCCCTGGGAGTCATGTGATCATTCCAATGATCATCTGACCAATAAGTATAGCAGATATTGGTCAGACCTGGTCCCTTTCTGTGAAGCCTAATGAAAACTATGGTGGAAATTTATAGGACTGGAAGAGAGTGCAGGGAGGGAATAGAAAAAAATATAGGTAGAACTGGCACAGACATCGTTTTGAGACCAAAAAGTATTTCCTTGTATTCAACAGCAAACAAATTCACAAATATATAAAATACGTGGAAATAAAAATCCTCCAAAGCACAAGGAAAGGAGAAAAGGGACAATGCTACTGTTTTTAGGTCTAGTTACCAAAAAGAAGTAAAAAAGAAGATTAAAGAAAAAAAATCCATGAATTAAATTTTGTCGTGCGCTCACTGTGAATCATCCACTTTCACAAAACAGATGAGAACGATTAGTACCAGGTCTCTTAGTTAAATCAAATGGAAACAAATCTGATTTACATGTAGATATATTCAACGAGGTCAGAAACAGTAAAAAGAATGAAGTGGGTTACAATTCTGGGCAGAAAACAGTTACAATTGGCAGAAATCAACGAATGTAATGTAGATATTTCAATGATTTCTCCCTGATTACGGTATGTTTCAGTTACAATTCCTTTAAAGTGGTATTGCAAAATATCTGTAATTAATCACTTAAATGAAAAAAATCAGTACAATATAATGCTTGTCATCTTACCAATACATTCTTTGTTCATTTTCCAGCTATCAGTACATCTTAAACATGTCCAAAATAAAGTTAGACAAGCCAACAAAATCACATGTAATAGGATAGTATTACATGATTTTAAATGTCGCGTCCTGCTAGGTGAACACTTGATTTATTGTCATGATTTACATCTCAAGTAACTGGTGATTTGGGGGTCAATGTTGGGACATTTAGAAAAAGTGCTTACTCTGAACATAATATTTTTGCTTGGATAACACTGAATACACGGATATTGAACTCCGACACTAATGTGTATATATCAAATGATACGCCTCTCCCCACAAGAAACAAAACTTTCTAAATTCCAGACCAAATAAATAAAAAAAAAAAAATAAAATAAAATAAAAAAAAGTTCCCCTTCTACTATTGAACCCAAGATGGCATCAAGTTACACAACATGCACTTTTACTTAGTCAAAAAGTCTTCATTAGCGATTGATTTTTTTCCCCCCTTAGTTAGTTAGTTTAAATCTCAAGGACATTAATGAGCTATTGATTGCTTTCTACATCATTCAAGTGTGCATTAACTGCCCTTTCTAGGAACATCAACAAATAGTAGTAAAAGGAAGAGAATTGTTTACAGGATGGAAGGAATGAAATGCAAACATGAAATACAATTTAAGCAAGGATAAAATATAAAACCTGCAGATTACTGCAAATACTGTCTTTATATACGGTAATTCTACGTAGGGTAATATAACTTTTACGTTGGGGATAGATGTATGTTTTTATGAATGTGTTACTCGGTATACACAAGTGCACTATGGGACATGTTGATCAAAGGACAGGACACTTTTTCAGTTTACATTTTTGCCAATTTATCAAAGTTACAATCTCCAACTGATTTTCCAAGTTTTCAGTCCTCCTTCACAAGGGACCACAAACAATTTAAACCCGATTCTTCTAAAGTCAGATTTTCTGCCTTTATTTTTTTTTTTATTTTTGACTGAATAAAATTTTTGTGTTATTGGAGATGAAACAAACATGCCACATTGTAACGGAGCCGCGCTAGTCAAATTTATACAGCATTTTATTCCAAATAAACACTTTTATCATAAATTACAAAAAGAGTACATAGTCTTAAAATTATTATCCAGAATCCAGGTACATCTAAATGGGAGAGAGTGGCAAGAAAAAAATTGAATTCTTTTTTTTTTTTCAAAAAGCATATCATATCATATTTATATGCTTGGCATGGGTATTTGTTTAATTGCCTTTGAAGAACAAAAGGTCAGGGCAAACATGGTCACTAAAGTCCCCACTTATCAGCATTTCGGTTTAGGTTGTCTCGAACAGTAAAACAAGTCTCCAGTCTGTTTCCAGAAAGCTTAGACATCTTTTCTTTCAGCTGTCGTTAAGATTTGGCCTGATCGCCTTGAAGTCTTCCCTACAGCAATATTTATCTACTCAAAAATCACTCTGGTATTCCATTATGGGCACCTGCTGTTGATAATTATAGGTCTGTCTCATAACCACTTCCTCTGTTTTATGTCAAAGCAAGATTTAATCCACTTTATTACAATCAAGTACCACTAAGTGGAGCATCACACAATGCCTTATGATGAGAATTAAGTATAAAAAGGATAGATTTTTGTAGGTCTACATCTTTAAATCTTTATCTTTAAAGTAAACATTTTCTGCCTATTTTTTTCTTTTTTAAGATGTTTACACCTTAAAAGGCCTTTTTTTTGTTTACGGTTTAGATATTATTTCTGTTGCATAAAATCTTTGGGGATAGTTCCATCTCTGAATTGCTACACATACAGTATAAAGTAAATAAAAAAATCTTCTTTCATTAGTCATGAATTGATCATTAACATCATAAAAAAATCTCACATATTTGTATTCCTTGCACAGCAATCACTGATTCATCATCAAATTTGTTTATTACACATTACTCTATTTATAAAGTAAGCAGAGTCATCAATGAGACAGCACTCATAAAACATATAAACAATACCGTAGATAATTAAACCTCCATTAAAAAGTATAGACAAAAACATTTTGCATTTCTAAAAAAAGTCTTTAATAAGGCCTTAAAATAAGGTCTCAGTTTCAAAGTTTATGACAGACCGAATTAGAAGATAAAGGGATAAGACTGTATTCTCAGTATAAATAGTTTGGCATTATAACCAAGAGCTTCAGTGCTCTTCATTGTTCATATATGTATGTACATAAATAGTGTTGTAATTGAAACATAAATAGTGTTGTAGCGCATAACCTATTTAAATGTCAGAAACTGCTGGGAACTGTAGTTTTACAGCTGGAGGAACACAGACTGGACAGCTTTGTTTCATCCAATGTCATGTTTTATATTTCACATAATACTTCTATCCCAAATAATTCAGAATCACATCTATATACACTGGAAATGTAAGTTGGAAAAGCAGTAACCGTAAGGCCTGACACATCCAACCATAGGTCAGTTATATCTAATATGTCTGATATCCAATAAAAATATTATATAACATCTAAGCAATAAATGCCAAGATACATTGGGGAGGTCTCTCTTTCAGCTTGTGAGTTGTATGCACTGTAAAATGACAAATGACAAATATTCTGTTAGTAAAAAGAATATAACTCTTTATTGATTTTGGTAGTTCAAATTGATAGAGAGCTATAAATCTGTATATAGTATATGTAGTTGCGTATCATTGTAGCTGAAGCACAATACAAGGCTGTTTTACCAGCATCATTAAGTACAATGGTGTTGATCAATGACTACCATAAATAGTCATTTTTCCTGAGTTTAGTAAGAACAAAAGCATTAGGCGAGAAAATAGGAAAGATGATTTCTACTGGGATTATGCATTTTAGGATAATGATATATAGAGTGACTTTGGTTACCTGAAGGATCAGTAGCTCTCTCATGGGCCTTGAGGTAGTAGACTGGGTCTCCAGATGAGCTCCTAGGATATCCTCATGATGAACCGCTATGTTTAATATGATTTTGTCCTTTCTAAAAGCCATTTTCGTTATTTCTTTCTAGGATAAAAGTCTCTTCATACTGGCGGGTTTAAATGACATACCAAGTACAGACTGCTTGTATTCTTTCCTGAAGATTATTCATGTACTTTGCACAGTTCTTTTTTGCAGTTTGTAGAAAATTCCGTAAGTATGCGATTGTTACTGGATAGTTGCCCACTGTGACATTAGCCTTAAGTGGGTATTTGATAACAAAGCTATTGAATAATTTGCAGTTATGAGTTCATACGCAGTTTATAATAAATCACACAGCTACAGCTATTATAAGTTTAAATAGAAATCACAAAAAAGTGATGCCACAATACAACTCATGTTCATATAATAAAATAATAAAATCAGACCCATAAACACTCTCTCTATCTGTATATATATTATATATGTGCAGATTGACATAATCTTGGCTGCACAGAGTATGAAAAAAGGCGTACATAGCTTTTTGAATCATCATTTGAATGTTTTTCAATAAATCTTCAATTTAAACATGTTTTCCTACATTTTTCTGGATTTTAAAGTCTTTTTCAACTGAATCTTTATACTATATTTTGCACATTTAAAACTGGTTAACTATTGTATGCAATCATTAAAATATATCGCTGATCAACAAAGTGTCTGCTTACACGAGTAGAAGTCAGAAGGAAACACATATGTATAAATGAATGAATACACAATCAAAGCCAACAAGCAAGGATGATTTTCAGGTTGTATTGTATGTCTTACCACAGGGAAAAAATATTCTCACCTTGTCAAATTGACAGTTACTTCAGTTTTGTTTAGCCTTCCTATGGATCAACCATTGACAAGGGAGAGATGAGTTAGAAGGTTTGGATTGGATTGAAGGACGTAGATATTTTTCAAGGCCAAATTACTATGTTACCAAGATTCTTTAGTAAATTTGCCCCTAAGGGTTCAGTTTATATTCAGCAAAGAAAAGTAATTCAATTTCATTTTCATATTTGCTTAATACAGAGTTCTTCACAGATATTCTGGTATTGAGCTTAAGAAAAGCGACTGACAAAATCTTTTGAAAGACAACAAAGGCTGACTTTCCATTCAAATTGAACCTTAGATAAAATCCTGGGATTTGGCTGAATCTCAAACCAAATCCTGGATTCTTTATATACCCTATAATGTTTCAAGGCTTCCTGCGGTTCCTTTGATTGGACTTTTGCATTATGGTTATGGAGAAATAAAAAAGGATCTTATTTTACATATTATTCATCTCATTGATGCATAATATATGGTGGACACGTTTACATATAGTTAACAAGATATAGTCCCATGTTTATGAATTCAAATATTATTTGAGAAAATAAAAGCACCACCCCCTTATTCCTATGGTTAGTTTCTAATAAGAAGCACATTTTAATTTTCATACTGCTCACCTCTCACTGCAGGACTGCTGACCATGACACAGTCAGAATGGAATCGCCTAGAGTCATACAAAGTAATATGCCAGGGAAAATATGAAATCCCTCACTGCAGGAGGAATCCAGAGAGAAAGCATGTTTTATATTTATGTCAATGTTATCAGCTCTCCAGATTGTTTGCATTTTTACATCATATTCCCCTTATCCTGAAAAGCACAGGCTATTTGACCTTGCTCACCCATCTAGAAAGACACACAGCAGCTTGTCACATTTTATATAGTCAGTGTTAGGCCAAGGAAGCATGTGGAACTTGTTATTAAAGGCCTGTTCTTTATTTCAAACTAACGAAAATGGCTTTAGATGTTAAACAAAAGTTGATTAAAAGCATTTTGAATGATCTCCAGGTCTTTCAAAAGCTCAACTTGAAATTCTAATGAAGATTGTTTGTATAATCTGCATGAGTCCTTTATTCTAAATAAGCTCTTTCATGTTATTTAAAGTTACAGTACGGCTGGTCCAAAAGGAACGTTCTTTAAAGTAATGGAATAAACATTTTGAACATTTATTTTAATTAAAAAAAAGTGTCTGACAACAGTAAAACCCCAGACAGAATACCTTCAATGATGTTACTGCCAATGAATGTGCTTTCGTCCTGAGGAACTTTAATTCCATAGCTTGTCTTTGTCAACTTGTGGTTCATTAAAATTTTATTTACCGTACTAAGAGTCTAATTACTATGTTAATGGTTGTGTGCAATATGGATTGTTTCATTTGTGAACCACAGCAAGTAAACACTTCCACATGTAATCAACAGAATGAGTCCACCACCATTTGTTCTTCTTATTAACCGGAATTTCTTTTAATTGCTGCTACAATTTTTACTAAAATGCGTTTGATCTTAAGATATAAGAAAGTGGTAAAGACACTGAATAAATTCATGTTAAACTGCACCTATATACAGCAGAACTGCTACTGATTCCCTACATCTTCTTGTATTCCATAACAGCCCAAGGCTGGGGGTACTTTTTGTTAAGATGCTGTGAGTTTTATTGTGCAGGCCGCAATAGCCAGTGGCCTGCAGTCTGGAGATTGCTACACTGCATGGAGAACCACACCGGTCCTGTTTTCTGTGATGTAGAAACAAATGTGTACATTTTATTTATTGCAATTTAATTTAATAAGAGTAGCTTTTCTCAAAATCAGGAGTCGGCAGTGAAACTAAACAAGAATAATTTTAAATTAGTTGTTTCTAGAGTATCTGGGCATTCAAACCTCATTATCACAATCTGTGATTAACCTCTCTATTTAGAAATAAACCGACTTACACAACAGTAGAACTGTCTTAGGGGTTGAGATATAACGACGCCTCCCACTGGCCAGAAGCCACACCTACTGGTAAGTGTGATATAATGACCACAATTACCCAGCACTGAAGAAAATGGTTGCTGTAAAGCCAACATCAGATGGGGTATGCACCTCCCCATTCTGCTAGCATTCTGTACTAAACCACTGTGCTTGTGTTAATTAAGCATGTTCATGATTACCTCTGTCCCATACACTACCATTGATGCAGTTAGAAGCTGTTGGCCTGGTAACCGACAAAGGCATCTTCACTTTGGTCTACGTTATCAAAACATTTAGACAAAAAAAAGTGCTTTTAAATAGTCAATTATTTAGCGTTAATAAACCTTTGAATACTACAAAATTACATAATTAATAAGGCTTTTCAACACAATCTATTCAGACCTAAGCAATGACTTAACAGGCAGATTCAAGGCTAAAGAAATAAACACGCTTACTTATCTGGTAGTAGAAACAACCCTTTTCCCATCTTCCATCAATACCAAATGACTTTCCGCAATATTGCCTCATTCCTGGAGGTGTTTAACAGATCACATGACTTACATAAGAGTAAAAGCCTATGCTCATCACAGTGCTCTAAAAGGACATAGTGACTAAGGTCACTACTGAAAATGATTTAGAGCAGAGAGAAAAGAAGGAATAGAGGCATATTTGGAGGACAAGTTTGTTTCCTTGCAACATTAGATTAAAAGAGCACACATTATTTATCAGATGGCCTTCAACTGCTCTGTAAAAACACTTCAGTTATTACACCTTGCTGAATTCTACCAGATAATTTGCCAGCTCTGTTGCCATTAAACCGACTTGTTTCTTGAAAAAAAAAAGTATATATATAATAATATCTTAACACAAACCTTGTCATAGTCTTGCTAGCCTATAGATGTTTGAGACAAATTTAGCAACAATGCAATTTAAGAATCACTACAAATTATATCATGGGCGCATGTCCTGGGAAAGCCTTAATAATGTAGACAAGAAGGACTTACATTATCAGGACAATAAAATGATGGCAAGAAATGTGTGTATACGGGCATATCTGTATGAATGTTGTCTTCGCTTGAATTTATGCCAATCAACTATTGTCAATCCAGATGAATTTTGCTGGGAAAATATAGTAATCATGCTAATTTGCTCCTGTGCCAATCCTGCACTGTATTTAACAGCTGAAATAAGTTAAACTAGTTACTGTGGAGATTGGAAAATGTTGCCTACATCAACTGGGGCAGTATGTGTTTGTTTTAAAGCCCGTTGATATTAAAAAAAAAAAAATTATATATTAAGAACAATGACGTGCACTCCAGTTGGAATCCATTTTAACCTAAGCAGTCACTCAATTAATAATCTAAAAATCAAAATACTCAAAGGGAACTTTAAAAACACACAAGAAAGAAAAACTTTTGAACTCAAAATGATAATGCCAAAAATACAGGACTCAATGTAGATCTTGGATTTGTGTCTCACTATCATAACTTCATATAATGGTAGAATATGTATTTCTCTCTGTGTGCTTTGAAGCTGTAATTGTCTCTAGAACACTAAATTCCTACGTTCCCCACCCTCAGCCTTTTCCTAGCAGTATTTCCGACATCTGATTGTTTTATGCTGCATTTCTTTATCTGAATATGTTTTTCTTACCTGTTTCTCAATCTTACTATTATACCTTTATATTATGTAAAATTATACATTTATTTATGTTTGCTTTTATACCATGAGTTTCTCTGTACCAAGGAATTCTAGAACCAGCCCCCTCATAACAAGTATATTTACAGCTGTTTTCTATTGCCCATTATCTCAGTAGAATACATTCTTACAATCTTGTCTTCACATATTATTGGTTTGAACCAACCTGATGAAGGAGAATGAACCCTCTGAAAGCTTGTTTATTTAAAAAGACTGTTAGTCCAATAAAAAGGTATCAACATATACTGTAATACTCATTATATATTAGTCACATCAGGGGTGGTTGTTCTACTAAGTTAGATGGATGTATATCAATGCAAATGAGCAAAAAGTCATTCTTTCAGGTCATATAATTCAGAGAATTGCTACACATGCTAATACTTGTAGAGGGATCTGCTAATGGACTCTTAATAGGGAAAAGGGTGGGTAGTGTTTGTAATACTTCAAGGCAAAGCACAGTAGTGATTAATTGTTTCTCTTTTCCCAGCTTTTTATGAGCCTACTAAATATTCTATATAAATAACTACACAAAAAAAAATGCTGTATGAAATCTATAGTGGAGATATCTACTGCAAATGATTAAATATAGTATTTTTAAGCAATATTGTTATAATTGAAAGGGTTTTTTTTTTATTTATTTTTTTAATGCTCTTCATGTAAACTTGAATTGCACACGGAAAACGAATGTGAATGAAAGATAGATTTTCCTTAAATTTGGGGGGCCATATTTATCAAAAGCAGAAGTTTACGGAAAATACGCTCACACTACGGCATTTTTCTAAACTAAAGCATAGAATGACATCTGGTAAAGAGATATGAATATCGAAGAGCTGTTATCCTCCTCAAAGTCAGAAAATCTAGTTATACTGTAGTGATATATTGTACATCCAAGAAAAGGACTCTTTCATAAACTCTATATGCCACCATGAGAAATTTTAATGAGCTCTCTGACAGGTTCCTATGGGCATAAATGAGGTAATAGTAAGAAAAAAAAAAAATCACCTGAAGTGCAATTTTAATTCTAAAATGAGCTGTAAAATTTACTTTCAAATAATATACAAAACATTTAAAAAAATTAACATAAAAATGACTGTGGTTTTTTTAAGGTTCGGGGCTTATCTAATAAGAAGCTGACCTTAAGGGGAACGATAGTCAGATCACATCTTTACATATACAGTACTATACCTTAGTGAGAAGCATTTCTTCCCAGTAGTTGTTTCATGTGACGCAGAATGAGTAGGCAGCACTGATAAATTCCTGCACCAGGAAATGTGTGTGTGACGTGTACTGGCCAGTTTTCCATGAGAAATTACCCTCCCCCAGACATTTTTGCCCTACTTACTACTTAGCACATGTGTACAAGTCAGCTTTCCCTCTGTAATCTCCCGCATTCCAACTTAATTTAGGAGGCCAAAAGGTCAGCACACTGCTTAACCAATAGCAGTCAGGCAGCTTTTTCTTCTCATGTTGCCTGACTTGCAGAACAGAAAGAGGAGGGGGAGTTGGGGGAGGAAAATGTCAGCTCTCAGGAAAACTAATTAAGGGAAACAAACGGCAAATATTTTTTCCCTAAACTTTTTTTTAACTATTTGTGTCAGCAATTGGCTTAGTAAAAAGGAGCTTTATATGTACCGGTATGTGTGCAGTTATATCAGCACTATAGTGCCCCTTTAAGTCCAGATAATTGGAAAATAGCTGATGCTGTCTTTAGCTTTAATTAAACATTATTGTTTGCAGTTTTCTTTAATTCTATGCATTCAATGACATTTCAGCGGTTCCCCCTCCTTGGAAGAATATTCATATGTGTTCTTTGCAAATTAAATAGCAATGTTTGCCTTTCATCTGATTTCTCTAATTTTCCTAAACCTTTCACATTTTCATTTTCTATGTCAACTAAAACACACTTTTTTTAAAAAAAAGGACAGTAAACGTAGCTTAAAAATAAATAGATTAAAAAAAGAAGCACTAATCTACTAACTAACAATGATTAACTTTTTCCCAGTGGAAACACAGGCTGTAAACACTTGTTGAATATGTATTACCAATACCTCTGACTTCGCTGGGAGCACTTCAGCACTGTAATAATAATGAAACATGTCTATTCCTCAGTGTTGTTTAAAAAAAAAATACAGTCACACACAGCAGTTTCTGCTGCTACACATTTCTGTTAGAAAATCAGAATCAACTAACCACATTAAACTTGTCTCTATGTATTTTCAAGCAACTTTCACAGTCATATTTCAGAATTGCTACATTCTACAAGAAAAATAGTAGTGATCAAAAGTGTAGCAGTAAGCAAAAAAATAAAATAAATTACAAGCGAGAAAACATATACTTGCATTTACCCTCCTTGTAAGAATGTGCAGAATATTGTGGAAGCTTGGGTGAACAGTATAAAGTAAATCATTTACTAATTCAATCATTTAATCCTGTGGCTACTTTGGTTTGGTTACTTCGAGGAAATATTGGTGTGTCCAAAACATATTGTGCTTTGTAAGATATGAATAAAGTACCAGTTGTACACGGACTTTATTTTGTTTCAGAGCATTAATGCCCAACCTTTATTGCGGCCTGGGGGGCCATATAAAGACGCGACAAATATTAACATTACAACTGCAACAATTTTCCATAGTAAAGTCGAGAATGCGACGATATTCTCAATATAAAGACAAGACTGTGACAGTAGCAGTCTATTGCGACTGTCTTTAGCTGGCAAATTCAAACTTATACACAACAATTCAACATTCGGACAGCGGACTGGATAGCACCGCAGCGCAGGCCAAATATGTAGTAGTACAGTACTAGTAGTACAGGTACACAATGACATGATGGGCATGTGAAATATTTGCTTCTACTTGATGCTACTTAGGTTTGGAAGAAACTATGATTAAAGTTGAAAGCTGTCTATGTCTATATCATATAGTGACAACGGATATTTGGGGAAGGGGTTTGCCCACTGAGAAGCTAATTTTAAGCCAGAAAAAGAGAATATAGGATCCGGAGCTCACTTCTCACTATGGTGAATTCCCCCCAAAACCTGAGCTAGCAAGAATGAGTCTGGTTTTTCCCCAAAGCAGTTCCCTCTTACGTTTGTCTTGTCCCAGATATGTCTGAAAGTGAATTCTTTGAATTACCAGGGTATGTTTCCCCATTAACGTGAGAGGTAATATGGCATAAACTCTCTGGAAGATTCTATAGTCCTTTAAAATGTGTCAATTGTCTTCTAAATTCTAAGAGAAAACTAACTGAATTAAAGAAGCACTATATTGTTGTTATAACTGCACACATACATATAAAACTCCTTTATACTAAGCCAATTGCTGACACAAATACTTAAAAAAATGCTTTGGGAAGAAACAATACTTGCCGTTTGCTTCACTTAGTTTTCCCAAGAGCTGACATTTTGTCCTCCCTCTCCCAAGTTAGGCAACACGAGAAGAAAAAGCTGCCTGACTGCTATTGGTTAAGCAGTGTGCTGACCTTTTGGCCCAATAAATTAAGTTTTGAATGCAGGAGATTACAGAGGGAAAGTTGACTTATGCACAGAGGCGAGGTGGCTCTGACTCTATTGGAGCTCTAGGTGCCCCCCCTGCACCCAACCATCCCGCACCACCGGCGGTTGGGGACCTCTGAGTTAATCAATAAAACTGCAGCGAAACATATTCGGATATAAGAAGTCACCAACAAATTATTTTGGCAATTAAATAGGCAAATAAAGGCTGATAGCGTACTGCTGCAGGGCACGCTCAGTTCCATCTCATGCAACACTATAGTTCTCCTTTAAGTGTCTTGGGTGCACTGGTAGAACCATCCCTAGAAACAGGCAAATCACTCTTACGCTTAATTCCATACCAGAACATTAGCCAACCGTCAAATAGACTTACAAAAAAAAACCCAAGGTGTAGTAGAATCTTCCAATAACCTTTTCACAATGGTTTTCTTGATATTGTACAAGGCACTGCATTAGCTGTTGACACTCTCTAAATAACAGTAATGTAAAAAGTATATTATTGTAAACGTAAAAACAGAGTTTAGGCTCAGGACCATGAAGAGTGTAGTCGTTAAATCGAATGTGAATATTTGACTCTAACAAGTTCGGAATGTTTTCGAGCAATGCTGCTTCCATGTACAAAGAATCTTTTGATTGTAATATGTGCTGTGTCTCATTTAATAACCTTTTCAGTGTTCCCTTGTAAGGGTGTGTGTGTGTGTGCGCGTCTGGGGGAAAAACTTCAAGGAAATAGCACTTAACTATTTTTGGCAGTTTAACCATGTAAAACATTTCCATATGGCAAATTGTGTCTTTATTTATTTAAAAAAAAAAAAAAAAAGAGTTGTTGCGTTGGTGCTGTGACTAGTTAAACACTAGTTTATTTATTTACCACTCTATATGGTAGCGTATCGTTTTTTTTTTTAATTCATAGATGTCAAATACTGCACTTTTAAAAAAAAAAAAAAATCTGGGTTTCATGAAATACCTAAGTTAATGTATCGAAATAGAATTCTAGGCATTATTTAGAAAGAATCCAGTTTCACATTTCATATTACACTATGACATTGAATCCCTCCACATTAGGATCCTTCATCTCCAGATAGCATTTTATGATGTGTGCACAGAAGGGAACATTAGGAAATAGGATTCCGTTGGGTGTTATGAACCCTTAGCCAGGTTAGGAAAATATAGAATTAAGCATAAAAAGATGTTGTTGATTGAATCTGCATTAACAAGCACACTCC
>WMED01002524.1:2981-24068 GCA_019650415.1 Pipa parva
ATATATATATATATATATATATATATATATATATATATAAAACGTTATAAGGAAGATGAAGTAGAGAGAGGAAGACGTGCTGTGGGAATTATACCTGACACTGTGAGATGAGTGCAATCAATTAATTAATAGAAAATACTGTCAGTTTCTATTTTACATGTCATTAGAAGAAGTGGATTTACATGGCTTATTAAAATTACATATAAGATTTAGTATACAAATTAACAGTATTTCATGATGCGCCACCTGCCTTGCTGTTGAATAGCACTCACTATTGGCATGGGGTTTGATTGTATCTAATGAAAATAATTTTTATGCACAACAGAGATAATAAATTGCCCATGGGCTTTGAAAAACACAGCACAAACAATAATCAGCTCATGTTAAAGTTAATTTAAAAAGACTGCAATCCTTAGAGAATTTCCTTAAAGCTTTTAAAGATTAAAGTGAGTTCAAAAAATAACATGCAAATGTTTGTAGTTTACTCACTATAAATAACTATAACATATTGTTTTTGTTAGGAATAATATGTTTTTCATTATAGAGTTGTGAACTAAGTCTCTTTAGGAACCTTGTGCAGGAGCAGTGTTTGCACCCTAACACTCCTTTTCTCAGTTAACAGTTCTAATAGGGTATTAAAGTGCACCTGTCACCTTAAAACTAATAATAGGTTTATTAGCCTGATTTTTCTTTCCCAAGCGTCGGGTGGGTGGGGCTAAATAATGATTGACATTATAGATTTCCAATCAGATCCCTTAAATCACGATCTAGCAGGGATCTGATTGGAGGAGTTATAATGTCAATCATCATTTAGCCCTGCTCACTCAACCTGGGAAAGAAAAGGCAGACTGACAGGGAAGATGACAGAGAGAAACAAAGTTTAAAGGTATATTATTTTAAAATACATATATATTTATAAAACATTTATTTCATTAGTACAACCTAAATTAGTATTAGCGTTCTGAAGTAACAGGTACACTGTAACTGGGGAACAAGACACAGCAGTAAATCTCTGTGCATTTTACCATTTTATTCAACTAGTGTTTGAACACCATGGTCAATGCAAAGTAAAAGCCAATAAGAAAGGAATCTGGGTGAGATCTGATTCTCTTTCTTTAGAGTTTATTGACAGCTAGCTAAACAGCCAAGTAGCAGGAGTTTTGAGTCTTGTAGCAGGAGACTGCAACAAGATGCAACTGCGACAGAACCAGTCTATGGCGACTGTCTTTAGCTGGCGAATTCACGCCTATATGCAGCAATTTGGACTTTAGTGAATAACCCTCACAGTTCGATAAAGACAGCAGGATTTAACAGCCTGCAAGTCTGAAAGTGATTTCAATGAAATGAAAGAAGGAGGTACAAGAAGGATAGTATGAACAGGTACAGGAAGGAGTTAAAGGAAGTGCTGATAGTAGAGGCAGAAGATGAATGAAGCAGTGGGGACAGAGACAATATGGTACGGAGATTTAGTGGTAGAGAAAGAATGGGTAGATGCTTTAAATGGTTAGGAAAGCAATATAAAAGGCATACTATAGTAGACATTTAGGATCAAAGTAGGGTTTAATAGATCAAAGATAAGGATAGTGCATTGGGTGAGAGAAGGTGGAGGGAGACACATACAAACCCCAAATTTACTGGCTATCTTACAATGCCCTCAGAGTGCAGGTGGAACAACATTTCTTCACATATCTGAGAGTTTGCATTTCTTGTATCTGGAAATGTGCAGAGATAAATATTTTAACACTTTTCTTTTTGTTTTGTTTTTTCAGTCCAGGTACACCTTGTCCACTGAACTGCGGCCTTGATAGGCTCTGAAAAAGATACTCCTAATGTGTTGGATTTATTCTGATGATTTAGGTATGATGTATGTATGTATGTATGATTTTATTGATAAAAATGTACGCAGCACTGTACGATTCAGCAATACAAATATAAGGCAGACATGGGAAAAGTGCATTACACATTACAGGTGATTAAATTTCAAGCATATATACGGTATATCTCTTTAATTGCCAGGTCATGATTGACGAAAAATGGAGGTCCCTGCCCCATAGAGCTTACCATCTTAGAATAATGAGATAAGTAAAAACTGAGACTATTCAATTTATCCCCTTTACTCCCTTCCCTTCACTTTCCCCCTTTTCTGTTTATATTTTGAGCTTCTTGTCTGTATTAAATTGAATATCAATATGTCCGGCTCCATGTAATTCTAGCAATCCTTTCAGTAACGATCTGTACACACAAACATATATTACTGATTAATAGATCATTATCACATTCTACATTTGAAACAGTACAGATGGAAAACAAAGTTTAGATATCTATATAACAGTTGAAACTCTGCTGCATTTAAAATATTCCATTCTAGACTTGTTTATGCTTCTCACTATACAGATTGTCCCTTACAGGGTTTTTTTTTCTCACATAGACATGCAAACAACACTCCTCTTAACTCATAGACAGATTCAGCTTGCAGCTCCTATCCTTTTATTGAACCCTGGTTCCCTCGGCTTTTACATAGTCCCAGTTCTCATCATGCAGAGAGACAACTCGTAGACTTGCCTGTTATGTGTTTTTAATACGATGCACACATCTGCACCTGCTGCACAGTGTTAATATACACACTTGCCTTATTATATGGAAGATGTTTAAAAGGGATGGACAGCCAAGAAAAGTTGTTTTGCTTTTTCATTATTTATACCAAACAAACATATTTCTGATGTATTGTTACTATGTTATTCTTTCATTCTCCCTTTATCTTTATAATGATTTTCATTAAATGATATCATTGTGAGTTATTGTAACATTTCAAGACTGTTACATTATTGCAAAATGCCCTGTAAAATGTCACTGCTTACAGCCTGTATAATAATCCAGTGTTATTGGAGTCTAAGACTTGGGGCGAAATGAAAACACATATTTAAAAGAAAGGGATAAAATATGTATTTGGAAGAGAAACTAGACATACAAAGGGAAAGATAGGATAGAGAACTAGAAGTTATTAATTCAACTATGGTGCAAAAGAAGAGAAAGTAAGAAAAATTAAGGAAAATCTTAAAATAAAAAACAACCAAAAACCTCTAAATTGTATACTGAATAATGCCAATAAGTCTGAAAAATAAAATAGATTAAAATAGATTGGGAATGACAAGACTAGATATATAGCTATGACTGGCCAGTTAACTTACATGGTTATTGTTTGTTTAGAATCAGCAAACCAAAAATGTTAGGCCTGGTTTGTATTTATGTAAACTTTCTCTGAAGTTACGGGAAGATATGTATAAGAGGAAATGAACACATGCATATGCGGGGGATATTTATAAAGCTTTCCATAGATTTTCTATTAGTTCAAAAAGTTTTCAACTTTTATATATTTTTTCCCATGGAGTCGCTATATGTAGGAATACTTGGAAGGGAAAAGCAAATAATGTCAAATGAAATGCTTATCTAAGCCAGGATGAAGTACTGTGTCCTCTTAAAAAGATGAATATATGGAAAGATCAGCAGGTCCAGTTGGCATACACCCTTTTGTTTTAAAGGAATGAAGTAGCCTCATAGGCACAACAAATTTTAAAAATATTTTAGAACTAAGGATAATGACAGGGTCTGATCCACATGATTGGCAGAAAGCAAATGTGGCACCAATACTCAAAAAGGGATCAAAAAGTCTCTATAGGCCATGCATAAGTTTAACTGATGTGTGTTTAAAAGCAAATTGAGGCTTGTGGGGTAGCCAGTAGGTCAGAATAGATGGTTCTTCAATTTTTATAAAGTAATGCAAGTAAAGTGTCAGCTCTACCCAACAAAAAATGAGTAAGTTAGAAAAATGACAATGGCTACTGCCACTAAGTGACAACATGACCTAGGGACAAGGTAACCTAGAAATAGAATATTCACAGGATACAGTGAGTGGGATATGGTGAGAGTGATGTCACTGCCCTTCACTTGTCAAATTCACCTCACTCTGCATGACTTATCATCCTACTTCTATCCACCTGACTATGCCACACTATGCCTGTGAGAGCAATCACCACTGTCTGCCTTTTCCCCCAGTGTATTCTCACCTTAGTCAATACTGAGAAGTGAATTTGCATCTATTTTGGTGATGCGACTCGAATTGCAGCGAGGTGAATTTAACAGGTGAATTTATCCTTTAGTCAATGAGGCCTCAAGTCTTTTACATTAGTAGTATGGCTACCTTTGCACAGAAAAATTTGAAAAATTGAGATAGAAAAATTCAATCTCAAAAAATAAAAAAAATCTTGCAAAGAACAATGTGAGATTTCGCTCGGTAAAGTTGGAAAGACCGAGAGCAGTCTTTGCAAGTTTAATAAATTTCACCCATAATATATAGTGTGCTATGGAGATAGTTGTATTAGTAGCATTTCTTAAAGTGAAGGTGGAAGTAATAACAGTAAATGTAAATGCTAAATCAAACAGAGGAACTGAGTTGACAGGCAGGTTCATTTATTATTTTATATAAACTGTTAGGAAATCTCCTGGGAGAGTTTACTATTTTATTTATGTTATGGAGTGAAAAAATATCCTAAACCAATGACATCCTTGAGCTGTGAATATTGTATTGAACAATATCTGTTTTCCATGCTATTAGAACTGACGTATGTAACACAAAAACAAACAAATAATTGTTACACTGTTTCCAGCTACTTGGAACAGGAATGTCCCCTATTTCTATATGCATGCCAGGACCGGCCCTGATGCATGTACACTGTTTTTTGAAACCTACTTAGTACATCTATTTAGTCCTTGGAGTGTAATTCATATCTCTTTTCTTTAATATACTCTTCTACAAATAAACATATTACTGTCCATACGTATCTGTACTTTTCAACCATGCTTAGAGGTTTTCTGCTGGTACATCTGTTGCAATAACAGTACTTCCAATAGATCATACTAGGAAAAGGCATTTTGCTCTCCAAACTTCCTTACATGATAAGGTCTGTTATTCCACTTGTCAGGTGACAGCTTCAGATTTCAGATCTTCTGACCATTTTATCTCTCTTCATTCATCATAAAATACTGTCTTTTGTTGCTGTTCTGAGGTTTCTTTACTTCTCATTGTTCAGGTGTTTAAATCTTTTTGCTGTTCTCTTTATTGTTATATTAGAACTGGTCTAATGGAGCAATATGGCCTAAAATCCCATACAAATATACCAGGAGGGACATAACAATAGGAGCTGCACGAATCCCAGCCAGTAAGTTTTTCTTACTTTAACCATGGGGCGTGGGAGGGGGTTGCGCTGCAGAGGGAGGGGGCCATGGTGCTGATCTTGCAATGGGGCCAATGGCATCATATGTACATCACTGCATAAAAAGAAATGAACAACACTCATACAGTCAATCTAGCATGTATGTATACAAACACACATACACATAAGCAAGTAAACACACATGCCCATTCATATAAATAAACACATAAACATACACACAGATATTTGGAAAAAAGTGAAAAAATAATTTTATTTTGACAACTTTTTACACATGCTTTGATATTTATTTATTCTTATAATTATCTCAGAATGGGAGACAGTTGTTTGGGAGTATCTGTTGTTTGGGAGTATCTGTTGTTTGCAGAACTTTTTGAAAGATTCTTTTACAGGGTGTTCTACATCTATTTGAAACTGTGATGTGTTGTAATCCATGTAGATATCCTTTTGGATGGGAGTATTACAGCAGTTATCTTTAATATAGTTTTTTTTTTTTAAAGGTATTTATTTTTGAATTTTTTAAACAAACAACATATATACAATAAACATTTTGAACCATCATACAAAACAAGCATTAATCTCTTGCAGTTGTCATTTTCAAATCCGCTGACAATTTACTCATAGTGCGTTACATACATAATAATACCCTTCAATAAGGACCAGTAGATTGGAAACATACACATGGTTTTACCTTTAGATAAATATACATAAATTTCAATACACATCTTTTACACCCCTCCTTCCATCTTTAATATAGTTTTTACATGGCGTTTTACATGTTAAGTTAAATTCATATAGATTCAATGGATAAGGTATCCTTTTAATACATTGTTTTTAAATCTAAATGAAATGCTACACAAAGAACTTGTGTTGCTGTTGCTTCTTTACTGACTACAACATTAGCTGGCAGAAGAGGGGATCTGCTTCATTAGCATTAATTGTGGGCTGAGGAACGCTGGGAGGTTTAACAAGTGGGGTTCAACTGCCAGTGCTTTATCTAATTTATAGGGATTGTCTTCTGCAATATGAATCTGTGACAATTTGCCTTGCAAACTAAAAACAGTTAAAAGGGAACTATAGTCAAAATACCTCTTTACATATGCAGTACTATACCTTAGTGCAGGGGTCGGCAACCTTTTGGGTTGAGAGAGCAATTTACATGCGGCTCTC
Organism: Pipa parva; assembly: GCA_019650415.1. Lineage (NCBI taxonomy): Eukaryota > Metazoa > Chordata > Amphibia > Anura > Pipidae > Pipa > Pipa parva. The sequence goes on from WMED01002524.1 coordinate 9,380, forward strand.
TCAGCCCTTTTGAATCCAGAGCCACTGACATCACATAGGTTATATAGATTGGCTAGCAACCCAGAAGCGCGGTGTCGTCAGCAGCTCCAGATTGGCTAGCAATCCGGAAGCGCTGAGAGAGCTTTGTCTCTCTACAGAGCTTGCCAGTGATTAGCAGGCAGACTGTAACGAGCAGTGCTTACATGTGAGCACCGCTCGTTACAGTTAAAGAGCCAGATGCAGCCATCAAAAGAGCCACATCTGGCTCAAGAACCATAGGTTGCCAACCCCTGCCTTAGTGGAAAGGATTTCACCCCAGTAGTTGTTTCATGTGATGCAGAATGAGTTTGCAGCACTGATAAACTCCCACAAAAGGAAATGTGTGTGTAATGTGTACCGGTCAGTTTTCCATGAAAAAGTACCCTACTTACTACTTAGCACATGAGCACAAGTTATCATTCCCTCTGTAATCTCCTGTAAACAAGCTTAATTTATGTGGTCAAAAAGTCAGCACACTGTAGTGTTTAACCAATAGCAGTCAGGCAGCTTTTTCTTCTCATGTTGCCTGACTTGCAGAACAGAAAAAGAAGGGGGAGCTGGGGAAGGAAAATGTCAGCTCTCAGGAAATCTAATAAAGGAAAGCAAACTGCAAGTATTATTTCTCCCCTAAACTTTTTTTTAACTATTTGTGTCAGCAATTGGCTTAGTAAAAAGGAGTTTTATATGTATGTGTGCAGTTATATTAGCACTATAGTGCCCCTTTAATTTAAGTAACTGTCAGTTTTTACAAGGAATTTCCAGCCTACTATGATCACCAGTAGAGTAAGCGGTAAGTACTTGCCTTAATGCCACAAGGTACAATTTGCTAATGCAAAATATGCTAATGTTCTCAATGTTTTGCTAATGTAATTCAGAATCATTTGAGAATATTTGAGTATTATCTTTCCACTGTCTAAGCCATTTGTCTCCTTGAATCCTATCTGATGGAAACTGCATAATACAAACCCATGGCACCATTCCCTTTCAGATGGGATCCAACCCTACATAAATAGTCTTAGGAAAGAAGGGGACATTTTAGTTTTTAGATGTTTTAGGTTCTTCATACTTGGTTAAGTTAGTGGATTGGGGTCCTTTGGTAGAGACTTATTAATTTTTTTTTTTAGGCCCCCATCCAACCAAGACAAGGAAGGGGGTGCTAACCAACTCCAATGTGTTAACTGTAAGGCTAAGATGGTAGGGGCTTGCAGTCAGAACTGACCCCCCCATAAGCAGAAGTTATCCTCCCCACCCCAGAGTAGGGGAAGGGAATGGGGTCTAACAACTCCTTTTCATAGCAGATTGCCTCCACCTCCAAGGACAGGGTGGGGCATGGGGTCCCACAGACCATTGCAGAATCTGGACTTGAGAATAAAGGAGATTAAGTTTTTTAAAATCAGGTTTGTGGCTCTTAGTGCTTATTGTTTTGGCAGTTTTGATTCATTGTGTTTTTTTTTTTTTTGCTGGTTACTTTGCCTTTAAAGTTAATTGTTGCTGGTTTTCATATGCAAAAAAAACATCCATAATATAAACCTTGGATTGCTTTGTATTTTGTTGAAATCAATTTATATCTATTATAGCTTAAGCCAATGTAACTTAAGCAATGTCTCAGTTGGACATTGTCAGATTTATTAATACAAATTCATACTGCTCAAATACTGCATTTGTGTTACATCCTTAATACAGAAAATGTTTCTTCTTCACCACTTTCTTTCAACCGAACAAATTTACACTGCTGCCTTATTTGTACATTTTAACATACAAAAAACAGGCAAACACTATTCTTTGTAAAAGACATAGATTTAATGTGCTGGCATTCAGTGTGGTCTTTTTTCATAGGCATGACAGGAATACCTAAATGGCAATTAAGTTTAACTAGAATGACATAAATAACATCATGCTAAGCTCTGATTCTCGGTCACAGTTTAAATCTAACATTCTATAGAAGACTTATATTTAAGGAAAAAGTTTGTGTAACCTTTAAACATTTTGCTAGAAAATAAACTTTAAAATAGAATGGTTTATATTTTTTATATTTCAGATATACTGTATACCTTACATGTAAAATGTATAGATTTAAAGCAATGCCAGACAACAAACAAGCTATATCTAACCCCTAGCTGCCCAATGAGCTACTACATACCTCCTCAACACAAGGGGCGAAATTTAGTAAGGGCGAAACTATCGCCCAAAGTTAATTTCTGTTCGCATGTGCAGTATTTTTACCGCACGTGCGGTATTCCGATCGATTTGCGATCGTGTGATCGCAAATCGATCGCAATTCTGATCGTGCGATCGCAAATCGATCACGATTCCGATCATGCGATCGCAAATCGGTCAGAATTTCGATCGTGCGATCGCAAATCGATCGGAATACCGCACGTGCGGTAAAAATACCGCACGTGTGGTAAAAATTGCGATCGGGCAGACTAAATCTGCCCTTAGTAAATTTTGCCCAAGTAGTGATGCCACAGAAAAAGTATACTATAAGTACCGTATTTTCCGGGCTATAAGGTGCACCGGAATATAAGCCACACAAATATAAGCCGCACTTACCTTCAGGGAGCTTCCATCAGGGCTTCGTCCGTACACAAGGCACCCCGGGTTATAAGGCGCAGCGCATGACGATATCCGGTTCATGAATATTCACTGCACTTAATTACCTGCCCGAAGTCTGTCGATGCCTGCCCGAAGTCTGCCTGATGCCTGCCCGAAGTCTGCCGATGCCTGCCTGATGCCTGCCCGAAGTCTGCCATGCCTGCCCGATGCCTGCCCGATGTCTGCCATGCCTGCCCGATTCCTGCCATGCCCTGAGGTCAGTCCATAGATTAGGCGCACCAGGCTATAAGGTGCACTTAGTATTGCTGAGAAAATCTCAGCATTTTAAGTGCGCCTTATAGTCCGGAAAATACGGTAAGTGTTTAAATTTAGAATATGCACTAAAATCTTTCATTAACAAAGCAAATCAGTTAATTATTTTTTCTACTTCTATCCGACTAACTACAAAACACAACTCATCTGACAGCAATCGCTGCTGTCTGCTTGACAGACTAGTCTATTCACTTCAATATTAAAAAAGTGATTTGCAACTGAATTGCAAAGTGAATTCGACAGGTGAAATTTCATTTTAGTCAGTCAGCATCTTGAAGCGAAATTTCATAAAATCGCGATATACAAATTCGAATGAAATGCTTAATCTGTTTATTTCAATAGCAAAAATCCATAATATCGCAGGAAAATTTGATATTGTGATATCGGCAATATCAATATCGCAATATCAGTAAAAATTATTTGATATCGGCAATATAGATATCGCAATATCGCGATTTTCAATTTTATTAAATTTCACCCAAAATTTTAGTGTTCAGTTTATGTATTGATTGTAGTTTATTCTGTAATTATATCTTTATTTCTGAAAAACAAAAAGTTTATTTTTTTTTCCTGTTTTGGCAGAATTCTCAGGCATGCCTGTGAAGTCCATGACATGAGATTCTGAAATGGTCAGCTTCAGAGGAAGTAAGTGGGAGGGGCTTCTTTAAAAATGTGCATATAAAATGAACCCTGCTGAAAATAAATACATCATTTACATATCAACATAATTAGTTATCAGTGATACTTAAATGGAACAGTAACTGTTAACTGTCACTTTGAAGGGAGACTAGGGAAAAGTAAGCTTTTGTCTATGCAGATGTTCACAGTTGACATAGATTAATCAGTACGTACAAGTTCCTCCTGACACTCTAACCTCTCTTACATGCAATTTTACATTATATTGGCAACATTTTTTGGAAGAAACTTTTTTTTTTTAGTAAATTAGCAGCTCTGAAAAAAACACTGTAGATTGCCTGATCTATACCTGAGTTCTCCTTTTTTAGATTAAGCAGCAATCTTCTAAAACTTCTTCCTTAGAAGGTCACCTCTTTCACATGCAGTAGCGTCTGGTTATGGATTTTTAGCTCATTTAGTTTTGGATACTGGAGATTATTTTATGCATCTGTTTTGTAGCATATGTAGGATCCTTTAAATCTCATGTCTAACATTTTAGGTTCTCTTAAATCAATGTGATGGAGGGAAATGTGAACATACATATAACATTGTCTTTGTGCTTTCCAAGACTACCATAAAACCACGCTTCCCAGCTGAAGTCCCAAGCTTTTCGAAGATCCTCATACATTTTTTAGATACTTCATTGACATTTTAATCATGCACGGAGACAAATACCTGCTCGTCATCTGCCTCATAATGGTTTTCCCCGAGTAAGACAAATTAAAAATAATTTACTTTCTGTGTTTTAGACAGAATTATATCTGTATTTTATTTATAATCAATTAGATAAAAGTTAATAAGAAACCCAAAAAGACCAGCAGTTAATCCTGATTAAGTTTTTTTTTTTTCTAAATGCATCTGGTTCTGTTTTCTTTTATGAAGAAGCTACAATATCTTGAAGTGCCAGTAGAAATTATTCTTTCTCCCTATCCTTCAAATGTACAATCCTCTGGGAACAAAACTGTGCTTTTTGGTGACATACTATTGCTGGTGACAATCACTGTAGGAATATCTGCTGACTTTCTGTCAATCAGACTAGTAGTAATAACAGAATGCTTAGTTGGGGATGTCCAGAAGGCCTGTCAACTTAAAGCAGACTGAGACATTTGATGAAAAAAATATCTGCGAGGTTACCTGAGACATCTCTTTTAGACCGCACTGCTTTATCAGAAATAGCTAAAACAAGTCATTGCCAATCATTGGCAAGTATATTTGAACTATTTGTCTCAAGGTCTGAGATTCTTGTGTTACAATTTATATTGAGTCAGTAACTTCTGCAGACAGGTGGAACATTAATTAAAGGGAAACTGTCATGAAAATCACAATTTAATTTAAGAGAAAAGTGAAAAAAAAGCTAATACTTGTTTGGGTTTAAAAGTCTGATTATATAAATATTGAAATGTATTTTTGCTTTTTCTACTTCATACGGTTCTGTTGAATTATGATCATTTGCTATGATTGAAGTCAGAGACAACAGGGATAGGTTGTTACTTAGGTGGGTACTGTGAATGGTAGAATAGAGAGAAAAAACATATATAATAAGGAATTATTCAAATTATAGTGCTTTTCTTGGCAATTTTATACAGGAAAAAATCAGTTGTCTTCAAAAGTAGACAGATTTATTGCTTATGTTTGAACCAAAAGAAAAAAAATTAACAAACAAAACACAAAATTCCCTTACAGTTCCCTTAGAACTTTGTCTAAGTTCACTCAATTGTTTACCCTATTTTGGGCCATTTATTTAATGGGGTGTATGGTCCTATGGTATAATATGTCAACTGGCTGATATAGATGCAAACTTGTACAGAAACCTTCTGTAATATCCCACAATGCATAAGGAAAGTCATTGACTTATTTCTTAATTTAGGTGGGAAAGGCCAGTCTTATATAGCATCAGTCTTATTAATCTGGGGTTAAGTTCTGCCCATGTTAAATCTATAAACCAGATAATAGATTTCCTTAATTTTGCAGTTTTCCAAATGGGTATCCCAATTTTTGATAAATACAACTAGATAAAGTGAAAAATACATATTTTTTTTTTTTTTTGGCACCCATTGTCACCTAATATGTAAAGGAAGGGCTGCTGATCCAGACCAATGCAAAACCTTTGGGAGAAGAAAAAAAAATACAACCTAATGTAGTATGATTTGCAACATTTGCACCGTGAGGATATCCTGCTTAACCTCATAAAGACCCCTACTGACAACCTTTAAAGGACCAATAAAGCAAAAAACAAAATCCCATTAGGGTTGACATAATAGTTATCTGAAAATAGCACTTGTAAAAATGTTATCTTTAAAGTTGAATTTATGAATTGTATTACTTTTACTTTATCTTTACCGATAGCAGCCATGTTTCTAAACACACCTCACCAAGTTCCATTGTTTTTATGGTCCTTTAAATAACACATATTCGGGAAGTTCCAGTTTTTTAAAGCTAAATATTATACTTTTGAGGCATAAATTACATTTTTGAAAGGACAGATTGAAAATATAGTAACTATAAATGCATTTGAAGTGTTTTCAGTGTTATCTTCCTTTTAACTGGCTTCCTCTGTTACAGTCCTGATCCAATTCTCTTGCTGTCCATTCCTACTATTAAGGACAGTGCAAAATTCCATAAGATGAGTAACCCAAAATCTAATGGAACCTATTTCCAATTTGTTGACCCTTAGCATAAACAGCGGTTTTAGACTTTCGGAGCCAAATTACTAATGTCATATATTGAGTAAAGATTGAGCCCTGCATCTAATGCACCATAACATGATAGAGAAAATCAAATCCAAAAAGCAGGAATTTAAATTCAGAAGTACAGATGATGCCAAAACACTAACAGTTCAATCTGCATTGTCTGAATGAGGTGACTATAACCACGCTATCTCTGGGGAAGACCTACTGGACTCCATAGGTAATAGCAATAGACTGCCTTACCAAGCAGGCCTAGACCCCAAACTATTTATACTGTAAATGAGTAAGAACAGTTGCATTGATGTTATGTTCCTTTACTCAGATATTAAGAACCAGAAATTTCAGGACTGGATGTAGTTGTAGGCCTGAATCTGCAGAAGACAAAAGGTCTGTTGTCTGAACAAATAATCATGTTGCTGTACTCTGTTTGTGACCACCCAGACTCCAACAGTCACAATTATGGGAAAAGTTCAAGAAACACCTTTGTCACAACTTCATGGAGCCATAACTGAGTTCAGTGACCCTTACATCATCAGCCTCAGAAAATGCACCATACCCTTGTAGCCCATAAGCATTGGCAAAATGTTCTAACATCTGCTAAGGAATTAAATCCTGTACCCAGCATAACCTACCATTGTAATAGTTAAAATAGAGTTCCTCACCTCCAAATCATCCCTGATCTCCACTATCCTAACAAAGTGGAGTGATACCTTAATTCTGCCCTAGATAATCTCCTGCTGAAGACTTTGTCCTTGTGGATTATTTATCGTGCAAATTTGCAAATCTTGATTTCCCAACCAAGACTGTATTTGACAAAGTGGTTTACAATTTTATAGTATTTTGCACAATTTGCACATAACTCAAAACTTGCAAAATCCCTCAATTAGACTAAATATATATATATATATATATATATATATATATATATATATACTGTATATATATATATATATATATATATATATATATATATATATACGTATATATATAGTAAAAACTACAGGACAAATCAGAACATTTTCTTGGGCCAACTTGTTTGATTTATTACAAAACACTAGTGACTACCCAATCTTTCCTTTTTTATTTTTATGTCTAATTTTTTTCAGTCGGCCATCTCTAAACCCATCCCCAAGCCTCTGCATAAAAGGGAACACAATTGTCATGTCAAACCCCTCAGTGCAAGGCTAATTGATTGTTGCCATTGTAAGCATTATGTGTGTATAATAACTCATCTGTCTGTTATAAAGTGCTAATTATACAGTAGAGTACCATACTTGAACACTTATAGGTGGTTTGTTTTCATATTTAAGGTCTGTGATGAAATAATGTGGAATGCTAGCTGTGCCACATAAAGAGAAGTATTTTGTTATGCAAATATGTTAAAAAACGTATCTGATTATCCCATGGCTGTTTAGGAATGACCCATTCAAAATGAATAGCTTGCTGTGTATGCCCCCAGGCGTAGAAACATTTAGTGTAGGTTTAAAAGTCTTCATTCTTGTCATGGGTCCTCTAATACATGGTCCTGTTGTATGAAAGATAAAATAAATCCAATTTTTCAGTTCAGAGTCTTGTTATGGCTGTTTCCCTCAAGCCTGCTGGCAATTTAGTATTTGCTTTAGAAGTGTACATCATATTGGAGTCCATAGAGAACCATTATTTGCCTGACAGGATATTTATTTAAAAAAGAAAAAGTCTGCATTAGCTGCAGCTGAGAGTCAATATGTTTTCCTCCTATGGATGAGCAAGTAGCAGCTTGACATATTTAAATACAATACTTCCGTTTAAAATGCAGTCCATTATACATTGCTTTAAGAGAGAGTTTTATTTAAATATGTTAGGTAGACATGCTGGGATTGCATGTGGATTGTGACTTGCTTTTTTTTTTTTTTTTAACTGTGCACTATTTTTTATGATTCTAAAATAAGAACAGGTTATCTGCAAATTAAATAATAATATTAAAAAAAAAAAAAAAGTTAAAAATCCTTCTGCTGGAATGTTAAGTTTGCAAGAAGTCAGCAGATTAAATATACACCTATTAAAGCCTTCACGCTCATTATTTTGTTTTTCAGTGTTAATCAGATGCTGAGCATTCCCCATGGCGCTACATGCCACTCCAGTAAAGACTTCCATCGCTAATGGGCAAAAACACAAACTGCTCTTGCTTATGGCGGTATTAGATAGGATTCTAGACAAAGAAATGAAAACCAGAGAACAAGATGTTTTTCCAATCCTATTTACTTGTTATGTATTGTTTAGCACAAGGGTTTATGGTACTGAAAAAAAATAAATTGTAGATGCATTTCAGCAATCCTAGAATATCGAAACTGCTTTGGTAAGCTGTGCCTCTCTTTAGACAGAGAGGTTTTCTTTTTAGTTTTCAGCTGGAGACCCATACATTTTTTATATCAATCACAGTTCCTTCAAAAATTTTAGAGCCATATATTTCATCATGTGTTATCTCTTCTATATATCAGCTGATTTATAATCCCCTGGAAGCTGCTTGATCCGTTAAAGAAATCCAACCACTAATCTCACTTCATGCTTGTGCAGTCACAGTGGCAGTTTCCCTGATATAGCAGGTCTTGTTTTATGTTCCTTTCTTTATGGAATTGTTGCCAGATGCACAAGGAAAAAAAAGATGCAGTGAACTGAATTTATAAAATTGGGTAATCTGATGGATTATACAATAAATCCCTTTCCCTACTAATCAGAGATTAGAAATAGATGTATGTAAACCATTAGCTAACTTTTTGAAACACACAACACACACTTCATTTCAAAGAGCCATTTCACTGGATCTTGGATTTTTTGTTTTGGGTACTATGCTTTTCTATAGTCTACAGGACCCACAATCCTTAGCTGTCTCCTCTAAGGGCAAATAATCAAAAATACATGTTTCTAGTCTGCCACCCTCTCTCCATGTTCCTGGCTGTAAGACAAATCTCTCAAACCTGGATGAACAAATGGTACAGCACTCTGGCCTTGAACAAAAAGCAAAACATATCACTGATCAATTCCCTTAAAACACTGCAGATGTAGATACTTAATAACACGTCTGTGGTTTATTATAGTCACCCCAAAGAGGAAGCACATATTAAAGCATTGTCCTGAAGAGCTCAGAGCACTAATAGCACTTTTGTGTCAGTGTAATTATCCAAGTGCCAGGGTCCATCACTGCATTAAACTTCCCTTATATATTTTATGATTTCTTGTCATTTGTCTATAGATTCATTGTTTACCATTAAAATAAGTAAAAATATCATAATGGGAAATAAGTGGCTGGGACTGGGAACCATAGAGTGGGAGCTAGGTGCTTATGCAATGTCTTTCTGGAGATCAAAAGGGGGTAATGGGAGTTGTAGGCTACGTCAAGTATTGAGAACAGAATAACATTAAGAATAATAAACAACTTCATCAGAAGTTCAACAACAGAAGACACAGTTATTTAACTATTTCCTGGAAGCTTAACTTTCAATTCCTCTGTCTAGGCTAACATTAGAAATAAATATGAGGGACAATTTGATCTAAAAATGAAAACTGGATTACATTTCCTTTCCCTCTGCCATAAATAAGACCTGTAATTTGACAAGAGATGAAGGAATATGATCTACCCAGGTATTCAGTATGTTCATCTTAAGTACTGTATGTAGTGTATTGCTTGCTGTGATCTTGGGCTGTAACCTCCACCTCTCTATTAATAGAGTTGACTCATACTGTATAGAGCATCCATTAGGGTATTGAAATATAACATTACTATTGAACAGTCATCTATTAACTAGAAGTTAATAGATTCTGATCAGCATTTTTGCAAATTGTGAACTCAGAAATCTTTTCTACCATTGTCTAGTTATGGTTAAAATATTTTGCAAAAGAACTGTCAAATCTTAAGATGAACTCTAGAAAATGGATAGAATTTTGTAACAAACCAAACATTTAGGGGGTAATTCAGGAAAGTCCGAACTTACCTGCCGATCCTTCAATTTACTTCGCAGAGACTGGTACGCGTTCCCTGCTCTCCTGCACGATGAGATCAGCGAACGGTTTAAAGGTACTTCAGCTCACCTCGGGACCACTCGAGTCGCCTCGCCGAAATACTCCATTTAATAAGAAATGAACCGATACATGACTCATATCCTAACACTCCTAGGTTGCACTCACGGGATTTAGAATCCCACCCTCAAGGGAAAAAGACATCTAGAAGAAGACCCAGGGGACATAGAGGAGGTAGGAGGTTACAGAGAAAGAAGGAAACTAAATAGAACAGAATATCGTTTAACAATCAAATAACTAATTTATCCAATTATCAATTATCTGACTCAGAAATCAGTTTATTCAATAAAGGACTATCATTTGTAACCAATACAAAACCAGATAAATTCAATACATTTATACAGTTAAATACATTTATCAGGAATCTCACTTTGAAAAGGCATTTCCTTATCAAAGGATCAAAAATATTAACTAACACTAACACATCTAATTTTACACACTTTCCCAAAAGTATTAAATCAAATTTTTTCCCTAGTTTCTCCCAAGGTGATAATATCAAAACATTCCATAAAATAGTTGTAAAAGAACTTATGACAAAATTGGATAAACCTATGAAATTTTACCAAAACTTAACTTCGTCTGAAAAAAAAATGCTCTGATTTCTTTGAAACAAAAAACACAGCTATAATCATAAAATCAGTAGACAAGGGAGGAGGTATAATCATACAAAATTATGAGGAATAGTTGAGAGAATAACCCTTTGGTTATTACAAGACGACCAAACCTACAGAAAATTATTCACAGCTCCGACGGAAGTTTTCACCAGAGAATTAAAAACCTTGCTGACAGGGGCTCTGAATGCCCATATCCTAACTGAAAAAGAATATCGTTTTCTATATAATACACATCCGAGAATAACCTTCATGTATCATTTACCAAAAATACACAAGTCCAGAGATAACTCTACGGGCAGGTCTATTTTTTCAGGCATAAATTCCCTGACTGCAAATACAGTATGTCTGAATATTGATTTCTTTTTGCAACCTATAGTGGTACAACAAAAATCATATTTAAGAGACTCATTGCAATTATTACAAAAATTAGAGTCATGTACATGGGAGGACGATTTCTTTTTGTTGACTTGTGACGTCGGTTCTTTATATACTTGCATACCACATCAGTTGGGAATCCAAGCATTTTTTAAATCTATCCAATATGTACCCTGAGGAACAAATAGAATTCATTTGTAACTGTATTGAATTTACTCTCAAAAGGAATTATTTTATCTTTGAACAACAATTTTATCTTCAAACCAATGGTATGGCAATGGGCAGCAAATTTGCAGCATCATTCGCCAATTTATATATGGCATCATGGGAAGAAGACTGTATTTGGTCCAATTCTATACTTAAGTAAAACATAACTCTATATTTATGCTACATAGATGATCTATTCATTTGGAAGGGCAATGTCTCCTCCATAACCCAATTCATCACCCACATTAATAATAATCAACATACAGTAATTAATCATTCACGGCCCAATATAATACATTTTCCATAAATTACTTGGATCTTACTTTATTTTCTGAAGGAAATAATATACTATCCCGTATTTATAGGAAACCAACAGATACTAATAATCTAATTAATGCTATGAGTGGTCATCATAAAAAATGGATACGCAATATACCTTTTGGTCATTTCCTTTGAGTAAAAAGAAATTGTTCAAAAAAAGAAGATTATAAATTATTTGCTGAAGATCTTTCAAATAGATTCACAAAAAAGGGTTACTCGCAACAAATCATAACAGAATCTAGAAATAAAGCCAATAACATCCCTAGGGATTCTTTATTAAAAGATAAAAGAAAAATTGTTAATGATACTAAAGATTATCAAATTGCTTTTATAAGTAAATATTCAGCCAAATCACAATTAATTAGGAATACCATTAACAAACATTGGGACATTATATTGGGGAAACATTTACCGGATAAACCAAAATTCATCTACAGATGTGGGCTTAGTATTAAAGGCCAAGTAGCCCCATCCAGATTAAAAAAACATCCAACTGAAGGATAAAACGGTTTCCTCCCTGGGTCTGACAGGGACAGATAAATGTGGTAAACCCAGATGTGGTGGTTGTAATTTTGTAGTCAACGAAGCATTAGACCCCCAAGCTCAAAAAGTTATTTAATGTCAAACAATTTTTTAACTGCCAAAGCTCTTTTGTGGTATATGTCCTTATATGCCCTTGTAACCTACTGTATGTAGGTAGGACTACCAGAAAAATCAGTGTACGTGTAAGCGAGCATATAAGGAACATTAAGAAAGGCTTAAAAACCCATAGTGTCTCAGACCATTTCCTTGCAGGTCACAATCAAAATCCAGTTGGATTTAAATATTTTATTGCAGAACATATTTCTTCCAATATCTTAGGTGGAGATAGATTGTCTTAAGCTCAGACAAAGAGAGACTTTTTGGATATTCAAATCAAATTGTCTCTCTCCAAATGGAAATGGTCTGAATATTGACTTAGACCTGGCAGGCAGCCTTCTAATTATATATTTTTTATAAATATTTTTTATTCTTCGTATTTCATCAGTGCCATGTGTATTTATTCATTTTTTTACATTTGCTTTTATCTTTGTCTCAATCACAAGCAAATAGTGGAAAGTATTGGTATTTGATATCATACAGGTTGGGCAAGGAAAAAAGGATTGGAGAATGGGAATGTGGAGAGGGCAACATAAACCAGTTTTATTGAGCTTTTTTCACCATATTTTTCTGATTTTGCAAAAGTATTTGGCACTGTATATGATTATTTTAAGGGAAGCCAAAGTAATTACCAGGAAAAAATATTATTACTTCAGAAGAAACTGGGATTTAACATGCTATCACTAGCAGTAATGCAACTGCTTTATTTCTACTATTCATTCAATATTAATAAAGATTCCTCTTTTCTATCCCAACAATGAAAATTGTGTCAGGACTTACTTTTTTGCTGTCCTCTTACAAAAATGATTATATTTGTGAGTAAACATTATACTCAATATTGCAGTACCCTTCAGGCCTTCTCTGGACAGCCAAAATAATTCCATTTTGAATTGCAAGTGAACACAACTTACTGCCATTGTTCAGCAACCCTGTTATTGCATTGTTATCCACTATTACATGAAGTACATTTATCTGTGTTGTAGATGGAGATACCTGAATGATTCCTGTGATTTCAGAGTTATAGTAGTGATGATTTCTTCTGATTTCAAAATAAAGCCAGTCTAATGTATCTCCTCTCTGTTGCATATCATTTTCATGACCAACCATTGCACTTCTGTTCCTAAGGCTTGCTGCTTTCTTGGTATTTTTATAGAAGAGCTTGCTAAGCGTATCTAGAACATTTTGTCTACTGCCAAATTTCTGTCTGAGGAAAGACTTTACTGATGTATTTAGAGTATACTGTGGTTTGTTGCTATGTTTTTAAGCTTTATGGTTTAAAGAGGTTAAAAATGCCACATCTACCATATGTCCTTCACCCAGTTTGATTTCTTCTATGCATGTATTTGTTTATGTTTGGTTCTATAGGTTCCTTATGAAATATATACAGTATATATTTCATTTTTAAAGAATCTTGGATATTGGCACCAATTTATTAGAAAATCTGATTTACATAATCTTCATAAAATGTATGCATGGAATATGACAAAGATTATGTTAAACCTTAACTCATAAATGCAAATTAGAATTTGTGAAACTTGCCTCTTGTGTTCTCTGCAAATGGAATTTCTTCTTTGTATTCTGTATTTCAATGTATGTTGTAGGCAAAAAAAGACAATTTGTTACAATTCTAGTCTATCTATCTATCTATCTATCTATCTATCTATCTATCTATCTATCTATCTATCTATCTTTCTATCTGTCTGTCTGTCTTTATGTGTTTGTCTATCTGTCTTGTGTGTCTGTCTGTATTGTGTGTCTGTCTGTCTTGTGTGTCTGTCTGTCAGCAATATTTCAAACTGCATATGAAAAGTCAAGTAATTTGTTAACTGAAACTAATATAAAAGGTTAATTGACTGCACATTCCGGAACTCTAAAACCTAAAACATGTTTGCTTATGAGACCCATTATATCTTAGAACAAAGAAATCATCTCATGTGTCCATATGTACAGGGCCTGTTTAAAGCAGTTCAACACAAGGGTTAATTCTATAGAGTCTACTCTTATCATTGTACACATCTCTTTTGATCTTGGCTTTATGAGCATTCTCAAAGCTTTGTGGTAGATGGAGAGAGGAAGAAGTGGCCAAAGAATTGAGAACTAGGAAAGAAATAATTAAAAAAAGATAAATGTATTGAGAAATGTTAATGATAAATAATAATAATGATAATGCTAAAGATATACAGTGGGAAAAAAAAGTATTTAGTCAGTCACCAATAGTGCAAGTTCCACCAC
>WMED01002525.1:0-24067 GCA_019650415.1 Pipa parva
TGTTGAGTGTTGTAAGAAGAAGGGGGGATGCCACACAGTGTTAAAAAATGGCCTTGTCCCAACTTTTTGGGATTTCTTAATGCCATGAAATTTTGAAACCACATATTTTTCCCTTAAAATGATACATTCTCTCAGTTTAAACTTTTGATCTGTGATTTGTGTTCTATTCTGAATAAAATATTAGATGTTGGCATCTTCACATCATTGCATTCAGTTTTTATTCACAATTTGTTTAGTGTCCCAACTTGTTTGGAATCCGGTTTGTGTATGTATATATATACTGTATATATATATATATATATATATATATATATATATATACACACAGTATATATATATATATATATATATATATATATATATATATATACATATACATACATACCATACCATCTACAAGATTAGTGGATCCTACACCTGCACCACTGCTCCATTACCAATATAGGGTAAGGTGCGAATTCGACTGTCGAATTCTCAAACATATTATTATTTCCATTTCCTACACCTGGATTTATGTTTTTAGGATTAAAATATATAACTGATTAGGTATAGTCTTGCACAGTACACTGGAAGTACAGAGGGTCAGGAAATAAGCATTTATACATTTTGTTTGTTGTTGTAAAATTAGGTCAGATAAGTAGCACTTTTATGGGGGGGGCTCTGTAGATTTGAAAATGCCTTACTAATGCCTTTCCAATTCATGAATTCATTTTTTTTCTCTTAAAATATCCTCAAGTTTATATTTATTAGCAATAATGTTACAATAAAATGTCAATAAAGATATTGGGTGTCAGTAACATTTTTGAAAAATGTCAGTAAAAAAAAGGCTTGTAACTCTGTGAAGCACTTGGAGTTTTAGAAGACTGAAATAGAGACTCCAAATCTGCATTTTTTTTTCCAGCAGAAGGTTTCTTAAAGTCTAAAGATTTTCTTATTTAAATCTGTTTTATATCTAAATCATACTTTTTGGAACAGAAATCCAAAATACTGCATTTTATATATATATATATATATATATATATATATATATACCGTATATACTAGCTGTTTTAAATCAGATTAATCACTCTCTGAAAAGAAACTCTTGCTGAAAAGAATATGAAGAGGGCAGTATTTCCCTTTTTAAATGACTTTATTTTATATATTTTATTCAGACTCATCATTGATCTCTGTCTTTCTCGCAGACACATCATTCATACACATGAACATACCTAACAGATATATACAATGTTTGAGTTTGGAAAGATTATATATTTTTATTTTTGAAATGAAAACTGATTTTCATAAATAAATATATTGTGTTTTTCTTTTTCCCTGTACTGGTCTTAAAAGAGCCCCAGTGGGAGCTCTGAAACATTATCCTTTTATGAATTTTAATATGAAGTAACAATAAAATATATATATATTTTTTAACTATTATTTGAAGTCTCAGAAGTGCACTGTGTTCATGGGTATATTAGATGTATTTGGCTTGGCACACAACATCAGACTGGCCTGCCAGGGCACCAGGAAAATGACCAGTTTGCCCAGGCAGGCCAGTCCGATAGGGATGAGACTTCCTCTCTCCAGTCGTGTCAGGATACAGAACATGGCCTCTTGGTGGGCCCAAGAACCGACACTTCTGGCACATGTACAGCATGTAAGATTTCATGTCAAAAAGACTGTCTTGCACATGTGGTTTCTGAATACTCAGAAATATTGTGGCAGCGCTGAATGATGAGAAAACAAATGGAAAAAACAAACTAAAAAGGGGAGAACCCCTAGTGTGATATTGTAAAATAAAATTGAAAACAGTGACAATGAAGTGCATTGTTTTCAATTTTATTTTACACTATCACACTAGGGGTTCTCCCCTTTCTTCTTTGTTTTTTTCCATTTGTTTTCTCATCATCTAGCGAAAGTATGACTTTTGCAGAAAGTATTAAAAATACCTTAAAAAATTATCTCTAATTATTCTGGCATTTGGCAAATATAAATAATTTTGGTAATCCTAATTGACCTAAAACAGGTAAGGTTTATTCTGGAATCATGTCAGACAGTGAGAAAAACAGGCATATGTGTCTGTTCATATAGTGTATGTAAACTAGACATTAAGGCCAGGTTCACGCTGGTGTTTCTATTCGCTTTCAAAAAAGCGCATCCTGAAAATTTGAATACAATTTCAGGCAGGTAAAAGCACAAAGTGCTTTTCTATCGTACTTACCTGACGAATTGTGAATGTTCTCTTTGTGTTCGCGGCTCCTTCTATTTGCAAGCATTCTTCCTGTCCGTACACTCAGGAAATACGCCACATAAAGCTTTCAAGCATATGTACTCTTGCGTTCAGTGTTGGTGTGGCCAGAGGAAGGTAAGTAGCATAGGGATTTACTGCGCACTTTTTTTTTTAAATGCAGCGTATATGTGCAGCATATATAAATTCCAATATGAACCTGGCCTTAGGCAACAACTAAGATGACTTTGGATAATTTTCTAATTCACAATTGTGAGTACATAATATTACTTGTTTTTGTTATCTATTTTGCTGTTGCTTTTATGTTAGACTTTTTTATTATGTAGGGGAAAAATATTATGTTTATATGTTGTATTATGCAAAAAAAACAAACAAGCTATTATAAATATGTCAAACTCTGAAGTCACTAAATGACAAAATGAGAAAATATTTTACTGGGTATAACAGACACATCCTTGACTGTGTGTCATTGGCTAACATGGGTAGTCTACTAGACTGTCCTTCTCTTCTGTCCTCTATTGTAATTTACAACTTTCACACTTGCCCTTTTAGCTGTTTAATTAGTCTTTCACTGCCTCACATACTTGTAATTTACTACAAACTGTAAATCCTTCAGTACTGCTTTAACCTGATGAAGAGGGCATAACTCTCGAAAGCTTGTCTTATACAATGAACTGTTAGTCCAAATAAAGTATCATATAATACCACAGTATTCATCTTTCTTACTGTAAACCTACTGATTAAGAAGCAGAAGGGGGGTGAAGGGAGTTTGCATTGGGGCCTCAAGAAATATTGAACTAATAAATTAATACTGATTTATAAAATTATGCAGGAAAAGAGAATTTCTCCAAAAAAATACAAACCAATAGAACTCAAAGCAATTAAGAGTTGTAAATGGATATAGCAGACAGGTGATGGAGGGGTGTTAGGGTGAAGTTAGAGAAATAGACAAATACAGTTAGGTAATAAGATAAAAATAAAAGATCCACATTAAGCTCAGTATATTTGAAATGAGAAGCTAAGAAATTAACTAATCCAATAATTATTATTAGAAATATACCATACATCAGGGAAACAAAGACTGATTCAAAATATATACATAAATCCTAATGAGACAACTACAAAATTTCATGAGAAAAACAATCAAAATACATTATCAAGAAAAAGAAAAACAACTTTATTGCCTCATTAAAAACACAATATGGATGCATCATAACATACAGAATGGATACCAAACTGTAACTTACAGCACTAACCCCCTTCCAACTAACACTATGACAAGAATGAGGATGGACAAACAGTTTGTTTCTCAATTAGACAACATACATAGTAAGACAGTTTATATGGCAAAATAAAACACAAATCCATCCTGTACAGTCTATTATCCTGAAATATTGATCCAGGGGAAGCACAATTGTACTCTGATCTAGAAGAGCTCTTCAAGACACCTCTAGATGGTATTACAATGCTCATCTTTCTTATATCCATTCGGCCTGTTAATCAAAAAGTATAGTTTTAATGTTTCAATACTATTGATTTTCCCTAGTGACCACAGCTTTTTCATATGTTTCATATTCACTTAAGCCTTGCCAGCATTTAATAAAATTCAAATCATTTTGATTTTAATGAAAACTCTTAAGCTCTCCTGACCTGGCATAAACCGTTATTTGCAGTGGAACAGCTGTGGGTGGAAGTCTGAAAATCGCTAGTAACACATGGCACATTCACCAAACATAGTCCAAGAGCTAGCCAAGGAGGGCTCCAGCCAGCCAAAATAAACCAATGACACAATAAAGAGCCAAGGCTGCTCACTGCATTATCTTCAAGGGGAACACCCCATTTATTGAATTACGTGCTCGTTCACACACACACAACATTTCAGGGTGACTATCACCTCCTTTTTATACACCTGATGAAGGGAGGAGATAGTCACCCCGAAACACAGTGTGTGTGAGTACATCCTTCAATAAATGGGGCATTCCCCTTGAAGATAATGCAGTGATCAGCCTTGACTTTTTGTTGTGTCATTGGAAGTCTGAAAATGCCATTGAATATACAGTAGATCAGTGAATAAATGGAATCTTATCCCAAAATACTCTGCTTTTTTATAATATTGTTTAATAATGCGTCTCAGGTAATCTGCCTTAATACAAGTTATTTGTGTTATACACACACATATAAGTATAAGCTGTTTACTTACAATACACATCCACTCGTATAGACTTTATTGCAGGAGAGCCTAATCCGTTTTCTGCTTTGCAGTAGTAACGACCTCCTTGATGTCTCTGGATGTTTTCAATCCTCAAAGTTTCATTGAAAACACTGGAATCTTGAAATCTGTCTGATGCACTACCAGCTGTTTTGGTCCACCTGATCTGAGCGAGTAAGACAATAATAATTGTTAATTTCATTGTATAAATAGCAATTATTTTAGTATTAAATGTAAGCTGCAACACTATTATTTCTTAGAATTTCAGTGTTTCTTTTAATTATGTTATAAATTAATAAAACTAACAATGCAGTATGTATGTGGGAAATATATATATATAAATATACATAAATACATAATGGCAGTTAGCTACTCTACTATTTTTTAACAAAAACAAAATTGCATACTAGAGGGAAGCACAGATCCAACTAAGTTCAAAGTTGAAAATAAACCAGTTAAAGAACAGTCTATCTAAAAGATACATAATGGACCATTTCTACAAGTAAATGGCAATACATTTGTGTCAGCAATTAAAAATAAAGTTGAAAAAGAGATGTAAGCAAAGAATAAAAAGGTACAGAGAAGTAGAGAGGATACAAAAATTACCATAATGGGTCTATGGGTCTAGTATATTTCAAGGTCCTGTGCTAACACCTGAAATACAGACTCAAATTTCTAGCTGTCTCTTGGCAATCCCCACTTGGATGGCCAAACGCCAGCTCAAATTAAATCTCGCTAAAATGGAATTGATCATTTTTCCACTTAAACCTGGATCTGCTCTTACCTTTTCCATTCTAGTGGATGGTTGTACCATCAACCCTGTAACCTCTGTATGTTGTCTTGGAGTGACTTTTGATTCTGCTTTTTCTTTCTCTAAACACATCTCCAACATTGCTAAAACCTGTCGATTTTTCCTTCGTAACATTGCCAAGATTCACCCTTTTCTCTGTTATTCCACTACTAATACCCTCATGCATGCTCTTGTCCTATCCTTGTCCTATCCTGCTTGGACTACTGCAATGTTCTCTTATCTGGTCTTCCAGCTTCCCATCTCTCCCCACCCCAGTCTATTCTAAATTCAGCTAACAGAATTCCCTTTCTCTCTCCCCAGAAGGGATAGCCATTCTGCCAATCTTTCTCTTCTCCTTTTCTCCCTGTAAGCAAATTAATCATTTAAAGTGTTCTCCTTCTGACATTTAAGGCACATCACTCCATTGCCCCTATATTTCCTCACTCATATGCCCGTACATTCCTCGAAGTTAACTGCCATCATTCCAAAGCAACAAGCTTTGCATGCCACACACCAATTCTGCCTTTTGTCATCTTAAACCCTTTTCCCTTTCTGCCTTCACATCTGGAATTATATACCCCTTTATCTTCACCATGAACATTCTGCACTTTTAAAACCAAACTGAATCCTTCTGTAAGGAGCAATAGAACTGATCATTATGTATATATTTTATTTTATCTCATTTAGTTATTTACCGTATGTTTAGTATATGTATTTATTGACCAGTGTTTCAGCACATTGTTAGAGCTCTTATTCCCCTCTATCTGTGTAAGTCTTCCTCCTATTTAGATTGTAAGCTCTACAGGGCAGGGATCTCCAACCTCTCGTGTCAACCACAACCTGGCACTTACAATGTTTTATCCCTTTGATATTATACTTGTATAATGCACTTTTTCCCATGTCTGTATTATATTTGTATTACTGAATTGTACAGCGCTGTGTAAACTTGTGATGCTTTATAAATAAAATTATAAATATAAACATACAAGTATGTTTCAGAATCTGCAAGTAAAGTCATTAGGACAGATGGATCCACTGTGATCCTTTTTGGGTTACTCTGCTCATCATTTTACATCTGTTCCTGATTTTCATCACCTGACAGCAGACTTAATGCTAATGGGTCCTTCAACTGCCAGAGAAAAGATCTAAAATGCTAAAGCCCTCCTATTTCATAGTAATACATAACCTGAAGAGAAAAAGATGATATCTAATATGGGTTCCTTAAGTGTGACAGTTTAATAGATTTATAGAGCTTTATTGTTTACTTTTATCATTCGATTGAATCGTTTACTCAAAAATAGTAGATAAGTGAGCAACTAGAATGTATATTCTGCGCACCTGTCCACACAAGAAATTTTATTTGTTCATAAATACTTTAAATTTAAACGAATGCAGATGAAACCAATGTTTTGTCAAAATGTTTTCTGCCGTATTGTTTATTTACATCCTTAATAGGCATACAGAAAGACATGTTATGTTTGCTGTCTTACAATGGTACCAGGGTTTTCTAAACCTTCCCTTACCATACCCTAGAACAGTACTTATTGATTTTTTCCTAAACATCTAACTTTATTGTCATAGGACTTCCATCCTAAAACTACATCACATATTGTGTCTTTCCTGTTAATCTAAAAGGTAAAGACTGCAGCATCAAGGTAAAGGAAAAGAAGGTGTTCTGCACTCTTCAAAAAACCATTGGCGAATTCTCCTAGCTTCTTAGTAATATACATTACTCTTATGATGTCTTGGATACAGTTTTCTCTTGGTAATGTTACAAACATCAATAAAGCATGCCATAATGATTTGAGATCCCTTTCTTGTATGGGCCTTGTGGCAAGCGGTTCTCTGGATCTTCATTCTAGCATCCCAGCAAGAAAACCCAAAAGTGCCGAGTGAATGTTGTATGCCTAGAAGCAAGTAAGTCCTGAAAGCTGTTTGTAGTCAAAAGTTTCCTGGTGTCTTCTGCTTCATCAAAAATAAATTAGATAGCTCTTTATGTTTTACTACTTTTTACATCATTCATCTCTTTCTACAAAGTAACAGTTCTGCTTTTATAATCTACTGACCATTTTGCAGAACCACCAGTTGTTATTGTCAGCAGTCACTGGTGGGAGGCCACCTAGGGGCTATGAAATAGGGGTATTGCAAACACCATACCCCCTTTCTGTGATTAACTGATGAAGACTAGGTGGGGAATTCACCATTCAGTGAAGTGAGGTCCGGATCCTTCGCCTCACTTCGCAAATGGTGTTATGCGCTCGCTGATTTCCTGCATGCAGACATCAGTGAGCGCATTAAAGGGATTCCAGTCTCGGCGAGACCAAAAGAGTTGCCTCGCCAAGACGAGAATCCCGGACATCAGCGAGTGCATAACACCATTTGTGAAGTGAGCCAAAGGATTCGGAACTCACTTCGCTCAATGGTGAATTCCCCCCTAGGTCTCCCTTAAACTCTGTACCTTGGGTTTGTCAGGGGATCCACTCTTCCAATTCTTAAGTAAACAATGGACATCAATTCTACTTATAGACATGTGACAGTAACATGTGTAAGTTTTACTTTTTAAATCTGTATTAGTTAATCCTTTCAGGGATTATAAAAATCCCCTTGACCTTCTTCCCCTCTCCCCCCCCCAAATATTATTAACATTTTTTTTTACTGAGAATTAGCATTAGTAATATTACATTCAAATATGACTAATTTTCTGTAACAATAATGTCCCCATAATATCAAGTAAGGTGAGAAAACCTTGCTGAAGTGAAGAAAGTTTAATATTAATAAGAAATTATAAAATATTTGAAACTTTGGAGATCAAAGCACTTTAGAAATTATAAGACAGGCATAACATTTTTAATAGCCTATTATAGTGTTTAATTTAGCCTGATTTAATAACTGTAAGTTGATCATCATTTTAAGTACAATGTATACTAAGTTTTATATTAGACACTTCACATTAAACGGTATTAAACTTACCATGCTATTTAATGTGAGGTAAAATGCCAGATGGACGTAAGGTGCTTTGGGAATAACTAGATAGCTTTACAAGTGGACATTTATGCACTTATGAGATTTTTTTATATCAAAACCAGCATTTCAGCTTAAAAGGTTAATGAACATGGCAGAGTGCCCCGTGTGCAATCCAGACTCCGCCTATATAATGTAAGAGCAAGATGATCTTAAAAAGGATATTAAATATATAAAAAGAGAAGTATCTTGTATTTTACATTATATGAGTTTTTAACCTCGCTGTGCATATGAATGCACAATGCTACAAGGCATAATAGAAGTCTGACTTTTAATATATTTTTAATTTAAAGTAGAGAATATTTTAATTTTTATAATAAAATAGCAAATACAATCTTTAAATAGCTTATACCTATATATATATATATATATATATATATATATATATATATATATAAAACCTTATGGGATAAAATTAAATAGGATATAACTAAGTGATTTGTAGTAAACAAATTGGTAGCCAAAGCTACCTAGAAGAAGGGGCGCAAACAAAAAAACGCTACATAGTGCATTAAAACTTTTTGTATCAATAATAGAAAGACCTAAACGTCCAATATAAGCTGAAAAGTTTCCCAATCTTGTGTGAATTTGAAGTGATTGAAAAAAACAAAATCACATAATAAACGGTGAATGAACCAAATTGTGCTGTATCCACAACCTTACAATCAATGTGCTTACCAGAGCACTGATCTTTAATGCTTTAAACATATAGAGCTGTACACATCACCAATCGATACTCTTATTCCCATGGAACATTTCATAAAGGGGATCCAAACAAATTCCAGAAAGATGAGTGGTAACTTCACAGAGTCTCCAATTTCATGAGCGTTTTTTATAACATGGATCGCTATACATTGGTGTGAGCTGAAATTGGAGACTCTGTGAAGTTACCACTCATCTTTCTGGAAATGGAGGGCAGACTACAAATGGTTAACAATAGATGTAACAGCATTATATTCGTCCATACCGCATGAAAGGGGCAAGCAGGCTGTACGTTGGCATCTGGAGACTTACACTGTCTATGATGACATGTTAATTGAATATATTATGTCAGTCCTGTATTACCTTTTGACCCATAATTATTTTTCTTTTATGGGCCAATTTTACCTCCAGGTTAGAGGCACCGCGATGGGTTGCAAAATTCGCACCCACCTATGCTAATCTGTACATGGGTTGGTGGGAGTGGTATACCATCTACTCATCCACCAACCCATGTAGAACATGTATCACAATGTATCAACGCTATATAGATGACATCATATGTGTTTGGCAGGGTACACAAAGCGAAGCTAGCCTCTTTTTAGAGTACATCAATGATAATAACTTGGGTTTGAAATTCACAATGGAATATAAACACAATAGTATAAACTTTTTGGATCTTACTCTGACTGTAGATACACAGACTTTGACCATACATACTAGTATATTCAGAAAATCTACTTCAACTAACTCTTTGTTAAGAGCTAACAGTTGTCATCCCACACATATCATTAGATCAGTTCCTGTAAGCCAATTCTTAAGATTAAGACGTATATGTTCGTCAGACACAGACTTCCATTTGAAGGCAGCTGATCTTAAGGATAGATTTAAAGCCAGGGGATACCCCACAATCTACATTGAACCTGCTTACCTCAGGGCCCTGTATACAGCACGTAATACGTTACTTTCATCAGAACATATTAATAATAATATAGATGAACAGGCCACTAATGATACACAATGCTCTAGACTTTATAAACAGAAAAAAACAATTTATCATTACTCCCATACAAATAAACATAAAGTATCACGATTTAAAATAGATGATGATAAAAGAAGGCCCAACATCCAATCTAACCAAGATCAACCCTTGACTTTTGTTACACAGTATAGTATAGAATTTAATGCCATAAAAGACATAATACTTAAGAATATACCTATATTATACAATGACGATGACTTAAGAACAATTTTAGAGAGGGGTATCAGGTTTGTCTCGAGCAAAGCCCCTACCCTATCCAATTTATTGTCTCCCTCAGATATAAATGTAGACAATATACAAACATGGCTTTCCACATTAGGTAACTATAAATGTGGATCTAGAACTTGTAAATGCTGCCACTATATGACAATCACAAAAACATTCACTAGTGATGTTACCAACAAAAATTACAAAATGAGACAATATATAAATTGCAAGACCAATGCTGTTGTATATCTCATTTCTTGTACCCTCTGCAGGTTACAATATGTCGGACGTACCATCCGTCCACTTCATGAAAGGATAAGGGAACATCTTAACAACATTGATAGAAAAAGGGATACCACTGTGGCAAACCATTTCAATTTACATGATGATTCTTACAGATATTTTAAAGTACAAGGAATAGAGAAAGTTAAATTGGGCCATAGAGGAGGTGACCTAACCAAACTCATAAACAAAAGGGAGGCTTATTGGATCCTAGAATTACAATCACGTTATCCCCTGGGTCTTAATGTAGCCTGGGACTTGCAATGTTTAACCAACACATGAGGATTTTATGACAATATAAGTTGAATTCTTTTTTACCGATTTCATAACATTTCATATTAGCGGACTTCAGTGTTTTTCATTTGTTTATGATGACTTTAACTAAGTTAATTATGTTCTACAAGCACTAATTTTGGTATTTTGATAATTTACTGTTAAACAATTTAGTTTACCACTATATACACGGTTATATACATGGTATGTTTAAAAATACACATATACAGTATATATAACATAAAATGTTACAATAGTTTTTTTATTTTCACTCACTCTTCAGAATAAATAATCTATTCACTATCACTCATTTTCATATACTTGTAGTTACACCACAGACATTAATAATTTATAATTTTTTCCACATTTTTCGTTTTATTTATTCATTCCATCAGTTTTTCTTTCACTTGTTCACATTTATTACACATTTTTACTTTTTGATTCTTATTACTAGTCATCGCACATTCTATTATTATGTAAATTTGATATTAATATTTTATTTTCACAATCTAATTAATCGATTCATATATTCTCATAAAACTAAATAATGAATAGATGTGGATTATATATACTACACACTATTCTATAATTTCACTAATCTCTCCCAGGATCATGTGTAAAAATAAAAACTATAATTAATAATAAAGAACACAAATTAATACTGTAAAAAATAATATTGCTATAAAAAATCATATTACTATTACATTGATTGATATCTATATCGAATTATACACCTTGTTATTATTACCTTACGCATGAAAGATCCTTAGAATTTACCTTATTCTGGATACAGTAAATAAGTGTCTCTTTTCTGTAGAATAGTAACAATAGTATCTTTTTGCCTGCTTTTTCATTTATACTTAGAAAGCATTTTTGTTAACTTGTAATTGACTGTTCTCTTTTTACGATCATGCAGGGGTGAGTTAATTGCTTCTTACGGGTATCAGTACTAAAAGATAACAACGGATCATGATACAACCACATGATTAACCCATTAGAGGTACTAGCGATTAACATTCCCCTGCAATCTGTATCTATATTTATACGATGTGTTTACTCTTACATATAATGTTTTATTTTTTTGACCTTTACTGTGATCAGGTTGCGGGTATTGTGTATCGACTTCCACGGGTACAAAAAAAAAATTTTCTTCCTGACTTTTTACATTTTTATATCTTTATAACTCATCTACAACGATCGATTGTTATTATTACAGTTAGCATTTTAGTGATCACCAACAAATTTTATTAATATATACTGGTAGTATGTATTATATACACACATGAATGTTATCTGGTTACATGGATTTTGATCGACATCTAAATTTTAAGTCATTGAGCTAACTGACAATACTCGCACCATATTTATTTAGATCGCGAGTTTATACTCCTGCAGCATAAGGCAACTGAAATCTTACTTTACTCTCCTTGAGACTTGAGTGACGAGAGAACTTTTTCACATAGAGGAAACAGCAGGGCCCGATGTTAGCACGATATACAATACACCTGCGGGACTAAGCCGGAAATACACACCCCCCGCAACTTGTACCTATAAAAACCTTCTGTCAAAACCATTTTAAATTCCATGAATAAGCGCCTACAGCGCGAAACGCGTAGGCTTTTTGATTTTATATGTATTACTTTTTAATGAGGATTTAAAAAGAGATACACTTTTACACTACAAGGAGTGCCGGAGTTAACATATTCTACAAGCCGTTCAGAAGTCGTCCGTCATTTCTCCTGAGCACCCGTTCACTTTACAATTCTTTGGGGATTGGAAGCGGTCAGTAACCTTTGTTTTGTCGATCGATAGCCCAGGTACCATTGGTGAAACAAATGGACCGCATATTTGGAACGCATATGCGTTCCGACCACAGGAAGTGACACGTAACATGTCACTTCCGGTTATCATAGCAAGTATATATATATAAAAAAATAATATAAAAAAACGATATAAACAATATGAATAATAGATAAACAATTAGAAATTTGAAAGCAGTGTAAACATGGGGAAGCAATCTGTTACCAACAATCTGTATATAAATTTGTGCAATGCCTGTACCTTTAGAACGCACACACGTTCCAAAGGCAGGAAGTGACATGCATATATGCCACTTTCGGTTTACGAATTAAGAATAATTGATTAATGAGGAGCCCTATAAATATACACTCAGCTATATACAGCTTACAACTCCTGATGAAGGAAAATAATTCCGAAACGTGTTGAGTTGGGGAGGAAGTCAAGTGATGCTGTCTGGAACCACAAAGGACTGATCCAATATGGTAGTACCCCCACAGTGACACGTTTTTTACTTGAGAGGCATTATAGCTATTTTAAGTGTTTCACAAAAATATTTGTGAGCATTTTTATTGTTTTTTAATTGTAAATTATTAAAAGTTTCATTTATACAACGGTACTCCTTGGATATTTGGATTGCAAGTAGTGGTTCATATGTTGAGAGGATTACCACCAGAAGTGCGTTTCATGATGATTAAGATCTCCATTCATGGGCTATAACAAGTTTGGAATTGGTTCTCGTTTGAAGAGAGTTGCTGATTGAGCCAGGAGTGAGCCTTGGGGATAGATGTTTACACCAGTGTAATATTACAAGCCAAAAATTTATTATTATCTGGTGAGCGCTTATTAAGCACATTTTTTATTGTCAACACGTGGTGGTGTGTGTCTATTTATTCATTGCACTTGTATATTGGGACTTTTTGGTTTCCCCTATCATTATATTCTCACACAGATAAAGCACTATATTAGCGCATTCTGTTGCACTTTTCCACAGTTTGTGTACAAAATTGGTCGTTTTTGGGAAGTGAGGTGGATTCCCTTGGAGAAAGCAGCACAGGAATTGAATAAGAGGACACTTCATCATATGTCACTTGAGCGCTGCTGAAGATTTGTTTGTTATATTGAAATTACAACCTAATTTATGCCCTTTTAATAATGGACCCTGTACCTTTACTTTTCTATAGTTTCAAAAACCTACAAAGCACATTCATTTAGAATTACATCCCTGACCATCTATTTAATGTGTTATTACATTTCAAGTATTTCTTTAACAATATATGGATTTGTAGAAAGCAGTCAAGTCAAGTGGATAGTATAGCAATCAAAAACAAGACATCTCAGAAAATAATTTTCCATATTTTATATATCCATAACCGTTCAATAAATAGATTTGCAACAACAGATTGGGGACAGAATTTGACTTTTATTTAATGTTCTCTCATTGCAATACTTGGCTGTGTGACTTATGGTCTAGACAATAGCTTCTGAGACTGATGTATATGAATATATATCCTCTGGCTTTGTTGCTATAGAAATGTATATGTCCACATGCACACAAAATACCCCAACTGTAGTGATTGATTTCTGACTGCATTTGTCAATCGTTCAGACAATTCCCTGTGTCCCTGTCTTCTTATAATGAGGAAGCAGAATGCTATTCAAACATAAATTCTAATCTCTAGTCTTTGAAAACATTTCTGAACAGAGTGCTTTTTTCCAGCAGATAATGTAAGCTACTAATTTGAGCTTGAGTCAAGTTGAGGTTTGTCATCTGCTCAGTGAACATTTGTAAAATCTTTCAGTGAGCTGAATAATGTCACATTAAATCATTTTCAATTTTCATAACAAGAACACAGTTAATAATGAAACAGCTGTCTCAAACTGGGCAAGACCCCAAATACTCATTTTATTATAATAAAAATGAATTAACAGTAATTGTGTTCCACAAATCTGAATAATCTAGTTTTAAAATCTTTTTGAGATGCTAACTCTACTTATGGCTCAAATACCCTTTGGTCGAGGTCAATATACAGTAAAACCCTCAATATGTTCTGCAAAGCCATGCTGATAGTTTTTCTACTAAACAAGTAATTGCCAATTGTCAAAAAGTCACATGCTTGGAATCACAGAAATGCTTGGTTATGCCATAGCAATTCTGTCCAGATAACTAACACACAGGTTAAACTTTTTAAATAAAAACAAAGAAACAAATAATGAGCATATGGTGCTTACAAGGCATTAATATCAATGAGGAAAACTATTTTCAGTTAGCAACTAGGAATGGCTGGTTGGCAGTCGCTGACGGGATGGAAGCAGAATAAAGCATCTCCTCAAAGGAAAGAATTAGTTTATTTTACAAGAACAACCTTACATCTTCAAGTTAATGCAACCTCTTGAAATACAGGTGAATTATAATTTCATTTAGTTACTGGCAAAATTATTTGATTCATAGCAATATACAGGGTATTAGATGGTTTTGATACTTTTACAATATTTTCCTTTAGTTTTTGACTCTTCACTCTTAGATATCAAGTACATAGGTGATTAAATCCTTGCTCATCACTGCTCATCACTGATATCATTGCAGTTGTATGTCTTATAAGGCACACAGGACAAGAATACAGAATGTTACTGTAAGTGTGTAGATGAAATAACATTTATTGT
Organism: Pipa parva; assembly: GCA_019650415.1. Taxonomy (NCBI): domain Eukaryota; kingdom Metazoa; phylum Chordata; class Amphibia; order Anura; family Pipidae; genus Pipa; species Pipa parva. Next base: position 15,215 of record WMED01002525.1, read on the forward strand.
GTGAACTTACATTGGTACCTTTATTGGATAATTTTTCTGATAATGCAGCACTCTACCTTACTTCTTTCTACTAGAAATTGTATGTTTCAATTTATTGTTCAAGGAAAATATTTCATGCATATGTAACACTTTTTTAAGCATTCCCTGATTGTAGCTTCAAATACACCCACTCTTGCTCATTACATTGCACTCAATGGAGAGGCCCTGCTTACATTAGGAGTAGTGCCTGAAACTTTAAATACACGATGGTGGGTGTCAGAGGTTCTTTGTCTCTTTCCTAACTCATGGGTTCTCCCACCTGCCTGGTGGAGGCCCAAATGGCAAATAACACTTTCCCTCCTTGTAAAACCCCTGGTATCCCACCCAGTGTTAAATATTCATATTCAGTATCTCCTATATACTGTATATTCTCATATGAAGCAGCTACTACCATATAACTTAGCATACTGGTATATCTCTAGCACAACACATTACATTTTATATATATATATATATATATATATATATATATATATATATATATATATTATCTTTGTACATCTAATTAACTCTTATTTAGGAGAGTGAAGTACTTAATTATTTCGTTATCCTACACATATTTGAAAAAAACATCACATTTGTTCATATAGCCTACATGCCAGCAACACAACAAATAAATATTCTTTCCTTTTGTAGCAACCTACAGAAATATTGATGCTTATTCTGCATGCATAGTTTCAGAAGCACATGGTAGCCTTTGTAGCAGCAGTTCAGTCAAAGTGAAGAAGTAGCTCAGGCACTGGTTTACTGCTTTATAATCTAGCTATTTAGGCTGGAAGACCCTGTAATTTCAGCATACTGTATCTATTATGGTTAGTGTATATTAGTTCTTCTTTAATTGGCTTATACACAGATTCCCAACATACATTTTGGTAGCGTCCATCTCTTCTTTAAGGATAACTACAGGTTTGTATTGCCAAGGGATGAGTTGCAAGGGAGAGGGTGGAGATACTTACCAATGGGTCAGTTACGTTCCAGAGCTGCTATTTCTCTCTTTACGCTGCAGATTTCTTCTGTTTTTGAAATCCACTGTGATCCTTTTTTCTTCTGCTCCTCTGTTTCATCATACAGAGCAAGCACAGTAGCAGTTTTTCTTTTTATGATACAAGCCTATAGTTATCCATTAACTGCAGAATTTGTTTTCAGGGGTACAAAATACAATAATACTCAGTATATATTACTTATTTATTTGTCACTTTACCAAGAAATGTATATCTGTTAAAAAAAAAAAAATGTCACTTGCTTTGTGGGTAAATCCCTATTACATTTGTTGGTTAAGGCATCTTGAAATGTACTGCACTGGACATAACGTGAAAGATAAAGTTATGCACATTCATTTATAAATTGACTTGTATTATACTGCAGCATTATACATGTCAGTCTGTCAAAGAATCTCAGCTGATTTACTCATCTTCACCTCTACCTGCAATGCACTGCAGTGACTGTCAATCACTGTTTGAAGCTTTTCAGCATCATTCCAGAAGGGTTGAGGATAAAGGAGTAGCTCTAATTTAAAGTTAATTTAAATGACAACACCTGTAGTTCTGTCATTTTAAAGCATTTAGGAAATGAAGCATACGCACACGTCGTAACACCTTTTAAAATTAAATATTGTACATTTAGTTCTAATCTTTTTTTTCTTTCAGCTTTTATACGACATCTAAAAACTACATACAGCTCACTGGATTTTACCATATTTTCTGTTCAAGCCAAAGTGGTAGGAAATATTGTCTGTTATCAGAAAAAAAAATCCTAAAGATTGACTTAAATAAAAAAAGCAGGTGAATCCTAAATTATTTGATTTGCCTCTTGTATAAGTTATATAGGATAAGAAAAAGGAACTACTATGTGCAAACTGCAAAAAAGATAACATAGTTGCCAATTCTCATGTGAGATCAGTCTTGATATATTGAAGTTTTAAAAGGATGCAGTAGTAATGTTGAGTATTGCGGTACTATGTAGTTTCTGCCCTATGGCATACATGGGTTTCCATTAATATTTTAAAAATTTAGTTGTAGTAGGTGAAAGAGATTGGGGCTGTAAACACCGCAATAGACTGTATAAAGGCTGCGGAAGAAGGTAAAATAGGAAAAGTGAAATCTCTCTCTCAACCTTAAATAAAATAAAGAATAGTTCAGAAATACTTTCAGTGTCCTAAAAATATTTTTCTTTTTAAGTTTGGTTCATAGATATGTAGGGATGTTATGAATAGGATAGGAATGTCTATCACCTCAATCTTAGGCAAAAATGACAAAAAAATCAGCAATGCACATAATTACAGCAGCACACACTCTATTAGCAACATACTGGAAGAAACCTGAGCTACCTAATCCAAAAAGTAAACTGGATAAAAGCTATGGGATATTATGAATTGGAGAGTTTGAAAATTTAGGCTGTGTAAAGGACAAAAGGTCTATGGGAAATTGTAAGATCCTAGAACAGTGGTTCTGAACCTGTGGGTCGTGACCCCTTTGGGGGTCGAACGACGCTCTTGCAAGGGTTGCGAACATGCTGTGAAGCTGGAAGAGAGTGCAGGTCCCTTTATATAAGCCCCAAATGTTATCACGTGACACGCATATGTGATGATGTTTCACCCGAATGTCATCACGTGACATGTGACGTGATGAGGTCAGTACCCCGGGGTCACAATCTCAAAAAGGTTGAGAACCACTGTCCTAGAAATAAGAGGGGTTCATGTATCTAAGGAATCATCATGCCTAGAAATAGGGACCTATTCATGAAGTCTGATCAGTTGTATAAAGGTTCAATTTCACATTCATTCCCAACTTTCCTATCTTGGAATATTCAGCAAACTCTGCAGTGTGGAGAATTCATGTCCATTTTGGACACTTATGATGGTCATGGACTAACAGAGCTCTTCGCACTACTGTACATATGCACATGTAATTCGGTTAAGTATCAAGTATAGGAGCCTGATAACTCAAGGAGTTTAACTTTCTTGTGTCCTTTTCAAGTTATTTTTTTATATAAATGGTTACTTTGACAACTTTCTATATTAGAAGAGTTTTAAGAACAAAAATACCTGTCAATAATAAACAATTGACTTAATTTAGAAAAAAATCATAGCACTAAGCTACATTATGCAGGTCCCTATTTAAAAGCATGAGAATATTTCCACATTCATTAATTTATACTAACCGAACACCAATCACAGGCTTCCATGCAGGGTGAAATTCTGGAAGTTGTGCACAATACTCAGTATTCCTATGTTTATTCTAGCTCTGGACATTTACACTTGTGTAACTGGGCTGATTAAATTTCTAAAGCTTCTGCCAATAAGAACAACCACCAAAGATGAAATAATGATAAAGTGGGCAACATGCTTAATCAGGAAACAAACTGTTAAAGATTTGTTGCCTGAATTAGGAATTTGAATTCTGGACCTACAGAAATTCTAGAAATTACAATTTAATAACAATAAGTGAAAAATCAACATTTTTGGATCTAGAGAAATCCCAGGGAATTCTGAGATCGAGTAACAGCATTATCCACAGAAGTCAATACTGAAAAGAAGAAGGGAAGTCACAGAGCCTCAACCCTTTTATGCAACGCATGATTGATGGATCAGTGGGGAAAAGGAAACCTACATATTTAGGACTACACATTTAGTTTTGCCCAGGGCCAAACTTTTGAAAGCAGGTCCTGTCCTTGCCAAGACAGCAAAGCAACAGTTCTTGTTCAGTTAAATCACATAAATCCCTCTCCTTTGTGGCTATCCTTTAATTAGTCTCTTTCCTTGTGTAATTTTTCTACAACTTTTTTGTCAGCTCAGTCTATTTTCCCACTGGTGAAGGGCTAGGACAAGGTTTTCTTGCGCCCTAGGCAAAGTATTGAAAATGCGCCCCCCCATCATTTGTGACATCACTGATGTCATCAGTGCACCACTCACTGTCCCCCGATTTACTGTGTGCCAACCTGGGAATTTGGAGCAGTTTTTTGCTACTGCGCTTGCTCTTTTAGGCAGGACAGGAAGCAGAAGAGGGGAAGATTGCAATGGCTGACAAGCACAGAAGAGACCTTTTAAGAAAAGCTAACCAAACTTACTGTGACGTAACATAAAGAAACACAAGGGCATTGCAGATATAGCATGTTTCATTTCACAAAGCAGGAAGATACAGGTTTCTTGTTATAAAATATGTTAAAAAATCTCTTAAAGTCATGGTGGACAGCCACATATTTTTACATTATAACTCTTAGCTTACACTCAGGTAAAGTAAACTGTAGCATTCCTAATGAATTCTATATAAAATAGTAATGCTATTATTATAATACTAGTAATACTAGCAATTTAGCATAATAACAATGAAAGAACAAAATAAAGAAAAATGCCCATATAAAATAGTAATAATATAGCGTAATAACAATAGCTAAAAAGCTACCTAGTGTAAAGCAAGCAAGGCATACAAATATGCAGTAAGGGACTATTTTTCCTTTGCAGAATTACACTGTAAATTTTCCATTGAAAATGTTAGGATTGCTACCAGTCTGATATGATATTCTTTAAAAGGAAAAAAAATCATTTCTAACCTGTCAGGTCTTGAAGACCCCGCCTTGGTGTGTCCTCTTTCTACTTCTTGATCTCCTCTCTTCCTCCTTAACCTCATTCAGTAGTAGTACCGTCTGTCCTCAAGCTTTGTTTATAAATCATATAGTACCAATAAAGATCCCTCCCCCATGCCTCTCCAATTGTAATGGTACTAATGATTGTAACATGTGCTGCATGGGTGCAAAGAAGAGAGGCAGTTTGTCACTGTCAGCCTGTGTGGAGCCCATGATAATCCTACCCTGACGCTCACCATCACCTTCCCTCCCTCCTCCGATCTACTTCCCATCACTTTATTTATTTAGACCAGGCCAAGGGCGCAGCATGTGTTTGTCAACTCCCCGCCCCCCTATAATCCCTCTCTCTCAGGGGATGTCTCATAGCAGTTCTATCAGAGGTGGCCAGAGGATGAACCGACTATAATCCTGAGTGCCCTTTTGTCTGGGCACTCAGGGGATTGAATCAAAGTTCATCTTCACTGCCTCTGCATAGAAGGCAACAGCAGAGTGCAGGCAGGTGGCGTCTTAGGCTCAGCTCCGCCTCCTCAGCCCCCTCAGTCACTCCACGCACCGCATATTTCCTTCCTATTGTTTAGCGTTCAGAGCTGACCAGATGAACTGATTACAATCCTCTGGGCACCACTCTGTATGGGCGCTCTAAGGATTGAATCAAATCATCACGGCATCTCTGATAGAACCACTAAGCACAGCACGCTTAGGGGCTGTACGGTGAGATCACCTTCACAACAATTTGAGAAATGCGCCCCCACTTGCAAAGTAGTCTGCGCCCTAGGCGACTGCCTACATTACCTAACCCTAGGCCCGGCCCTGCTCTGGTGAGATAAAGGTCTCACAGGATTGCTTCTCCAGCTTTCTCACACACTCTGATTTAGCTTGCAGATTCAGAGACATTTCATATGCTGCTTGCCTTAACTTAACTCCACAGCCAGAGCTTTATTGTATAACACAGACACAACAGCAATTTCATCAATATAAGTCTCTCATCAGCTGCAGCCTCTCCCAGTGGAATTTGGAAATAGCTCTGACAAGACTCTTAAATACTTAATACATTTAAATGCAGTATCCAGGATCCTTCAGAAGAGAACATATCCTATATAACCTATTGACAATAGGTAATGATCTTGTGGTACACTATAAACAGACATAGTTGAATTACAACGTAATTAATAAAGATACTAGATTTCAACATTTTATACAAATATGCTGCACTGCACTATTTGCAAGTGAAAGAAGTGCACTAATTTACTTTGGAGAGATATAAAGAGCAATATCTTCAAATCAGTTTGACTTTTTTTATGGTGGACATGAAAATCAAAGAAGCAGAAAAAGATAAGAAGCAGAAATGGAAGATACTGTATGTAACTCTGTTCTGGTTGGGACAAAGCCATTAAAACATATATACCTTTACAGCCTATGGAAAAAGGCCACCTGTGTCAGGAAGAGATTCAATCAAACCCTGCTCAAATAGATGAGAAGAAACTCTTGTAATGAGGCAGTACACACAGGGTTTGATACAATGTAGTATACAAGAGAAGGAAGGGCAACACACACAAATCAGAGACTATTGTACTACACAAGGATATTACAAAACTCAGGAGTGCCACAAATCCAATTTGCAATCAACAAATACATAAAAAAATGGAATATGGAAGATTTAAAAAGTCATTTAAAAAGTCTATGAACAAAATCCCCTTTAAAAAAAACTGGAAAAAAAAGGAGTGTGGGGGGGGGGAGCTTCTCCTTATTTCAGCAAGCTGTTTCTTCTATACTGAAAGAATTATATTCCTACATCTGTATGAAGTAGTAGTGCATACAGGAATAACAAATTGTGTGCAATATCATTTTTAAAATTATTAAAGTTGAAAACTATTATTTTTACTTTTTCACCCATTTATACCCAAAATTTGGGTGAAAGGGTTAAAAAGTATGTTTTCAGCTTTCCCCAACCACCCCCCCCCCCCATTTTTCACTTGTTTTTGGCCATTTGTCACCTGAAAATTGGTCAAAAATTGGGTGAAAAAATTGAAAAAAATAGTTTTCAACTTTAGTAAATCTTGCCCTGTAGGGCCTTCACCAGAAAAAATAGGGAGAACTGAATCAAAGTGTTAAGAAATCAATTAATAATGCAAACTACTACGTGCAGCACACCTCATGTCTGCCTACTCACCAAATATATATAAAAAAAACTCTCATCAATATTTAATGATCATGTAACTGTCATCCAATCAATAATGGAAATCTCTTGACATCAAGATTTTAAAAATCCAAAGCTTGTACTTCATAATGTGATATAAAAAATATATATATATTTCTCACAGTGTAAAAACGTTTTTTAATAAAGTGCTTAATGTAGACAAAGTATCATACTCACAAACGTTCATATAAAATATACATGCAGAATATATGCTGTATACAGTGAAAACTTCTCTTGCATGTAAGTATATATCTTCCATTTAAAGGGGCACTAAAGTGCTGATATAACTGCACACACACATAAAAACTCCATTATACTAAGCCAATTGCTGACACAAATAGTTAAAAAAAAGTTTAGGGAAAAAATAACACTTGCAGTTTTCTTCCCTTAATTAGTTTTCCTGAGAGCTGACATTTTCCTCCTCCTGCTCCCCCTCCTCTTTCTGTTCTGCAAGTCAGGCAACATGAGAAGAAAAAGCTGCCTGACTGCTATTGGTTAAGCAGTGTGCTGACCTTTTGGCCACATAAATTAAGTTAGAATGCAGTAGATTTCAGAGGGAAAGCTGACTTGTGCACATGTGCTAAGTAGTAAGTAGGGCAAAAATGTGCGGGGGAGGGTAGCTTCTCATGGAAAAATGGCCAGTACACATCACACACATTTCCTGGTGCAGGAGTTTATTAGTGCTGCCTACTCAATCATTCTGCGTCACATGAAACATCCACTGGGGTGAAACACTTCTCACTAAGGTATAGTACTGCATATGTAAAGATGTAATTTGACTATAGTTCCCCTTTAATTTAGAAAATGCACCTTTTTTTGACACCAAAAAACTCCATGTCATTAGATAGCAACTCGTTTCCACGTTCCAACATTGTCTGTACCTGACCATACAGTACTGTGAGAGAAGTGCTGGTCAGCAGGTGGAAGGTAAGTGTATTTTACCTAGATATCTGTCTTATGTCTATTGAATTCTAGTGAAGTTTTAGATTGTTTGGGAAAAGGTATTTTTCCAATGCAGTTATCATACATAAAAACTGGTTTACAGGGTCCCTGGAGAGAATGGAGGAGAGTGTGTAGGTCCTCCATTAGTAAGGCCTGTCTGGGTTTTCTGGCTTTTAAGATAACTTAGTTTGTTAAGCTGCTGCTGGTCTCTCTGCTGGGAGAATGTGGGTGTGAGTATCACTATGTGTCTTTCTCTCAGCCTGGGGAACGTGATCCTGTGTGAGAGCTGCAACTCTGTATTCTGGCAGAAGCCCTTTGTTTGTTTAATTTATTAAAATGACGGTGTGAAATAGTCTCTCTGGAACTAAAGGAGAAATTGACTGTATGTTTAAATTTGCACAGGACAGTGACTTTTTTATTTTGTGTCGTTAATGTGCAAACTGATAAATACTACTGGCTGTGAGCTAGTTGCACCTGCAATGGCTGAACTGTGTTGCTATTTTCGATTGAAGTGTGTCACCGCCTCCGCACCTTATATGTCATAGTATATAATAGGGATCTAAACATTTATGGAAATATCCCCCATAGTGGATTTCATACTGCATTTATTAAAGCTGCAGCCCTTGACTTCTTTCCTCTGCACACAAAATTAAAGCAGTAAAACATATTAGTTGAGCCTGTATTTGGAGAAAACGCCCTGAATTTCAGTAAAAAAAAAAAAAAAACTGATTACAAATAACATCACATAAAGTATGTATACTATATATTCCCAATTACTGAAAAGAGGTATGTTCTTTCCCTTTTCCCATTTCTCCGGTGATTCAGTGTTATATATGACCCAGCAACACCCCTTACTTTTGATGATAGTATTTACCAACACTTTAAAGGACCAATAACACCCAAAAAAACTTCCCATATCGATTGGCATGGCAGTTATTCAAATAAGGCACTTGTAAAAGTGTTTTTTTTTTTTAATGAATTTTATTGCTTTTTGTCTGTTTTCCTTTTTACTGGTAGGACTCAAGTTTGTAAAGATTGTGGGCCAGATTCACCATTCTGCGAAGTGAGCCGCGAAGCCTTCGGCTCACTTCGCA
>WMED01002526.1:0-24065 GCA_019650415.1 Pipa parva
ACGCACAGAGCACTTCCTTATAGTTGAAACGCATAACGCATGATTCAATATGCGTTCAGCGTCATATAGCGTCTGACGTCACTATACGTCCCGCGTCATAGTCACATGACCCGGAAGTAAGACGCTATAAACGCTATTAACGCTACAGACACTTCTAGATACCAGACTGCGATTATTTCTCCTGAGGAAGCAGAGACACTTCTGCGAAACGCGTAGAGAAGCATAAGTCTGTGTTTGTGAGACATTGTACCCTCTAAAACGCTTGCTGATATAAACCTCACTGTAAGTTTTATATGTAATAAATTTTCATTGTATATTACTGAAATCTTACATGGTTTATCCCCTGTTTTTCATTCTGAGACACACAAGGATCTGATTCATCTACCTGCAACCTGAGTTATCTAATTTCAATGCTTTCAACCCAGTTGTATCTGGTGATTTTTCCCACAAAGGGGGGTCAGGATCCCCTTCCTTCTCCTTATTCATGTCCAGCACTCAGCAGTGAATATTTGCACAATATTGATTGTTTTAAAGCAGTTGGTGTTAGTTTACACTTCACCCAATACTGCACATTAACTGTTACAAATAATTCACATCAATCACGTCATTGTTTGTTCCAGCACTTAAGTGTCAATTTCAAACCAAACAATATTACGCGAGGTTCTCCTCCGTTTATTTCATTTTTTACTCCAGCGCATCCTCTTTTCGTACCTGCGAAAATTCATCTCTTAAGGGAAGGAGGTAAGGTAGACCCCTCCTATTAGTCCTTCTTACCATGCCTGTAGAGGAAGGCACTTAAATAGAGAAGAGTTGCCACTAATGCTCCCCAGTTATGTTATAATATATTGTATTATTTTTATACTATACAAGTTAAATTACCATTTATAATGTGAGACACTATATTATATTCTGAAGGTTAGGCAGGTACTAAGTATGACCTACATAAACAGATATTAATAACTCCAGAATAATACACTCTACTTAAACATATTTATATTTAAACTGCTAAGCTTATAATACAGAGGCATATTGAAAGGATTTGAGGATGATATCTGAAATGTAAAATAAAAAGATACATACATCAAGAGATATATTTATATATAAATTTATTGGGTAGAAATCACACTGTGGTTAATGCTCTAAGATGTTTTTGTTGAGTGTAGAATAATGTGAAACAGTAGATGCTTTGTTAATACATGCATCATATACCTCTATACATATATACATATACATCATATATACAATATATAAAACCCCTACTGGTTTGTAATAAAGAAACAGCTTTTGCAAGAATGACTTAATTTTTAAAGTTAAAATACATTTTCTGCTTTGTAGACAAGGAATTAATTTTGCTTAGCTAAAGGAATCTTCCAAATTAATTTTTTTTGCCCACAGATTGCACCAACCAGAGCTTGTGCATCACTTATATTAGTTGACAGTGCTAAAGTCATATTTATCAATTAATGTGCATTATGGGGGAAATTGTTACCTCACTCAATGATTTCATTCATATAATGTAGTCTATAATAAACATATAATATAAGATTTTCAGTTTAATGTCTTAACCTATTCATTTCTACCTGTATTGTTCCAGCCTGATAACTAATCCTTGAAATCATTTCATGCTTTATTCATTTAACATGAAGTCATTATTAAACATTTTTTCCTGTTTACCCAACACCTCCTTACTGACTGTCTAGTTACAAAAATAATCCAATCATGTTTGAGCAACTTGCTAAATTTTGTTAAAGTTACGATACAATTTATTCAGGTAGATTACATACATTAAGAAATATATTTATTTTTAATATCTCTCCAAAGTTTATTTACAGATGATAACAGTTCATTTATATGGCAAAATCTGGAACATGTAAATAATACTACACCCAGTGCTTTATCTAAAAACTTATAAACCCAATGGGACACAACAGTAAATTTTTTTAAATATGGAGGAGAGTACAGGACCTAAGTATTTACAACTAATTATTAGGGTGAGAATATAACATGTTGACTGTATTGTATTTGTTCATTTATATAGCGCTACTATGTTAGACAGTGCTTTACCAAGATTCATCATTCACTTCAGTCCCTCCCCCATGGAGCTTACAATCTAGTTTCCCTATTCAGTCACACACAAACACAGACACAGATGTATTTTTATGGAATGTGGGAGGAAACCCCATAGAACATACAAACTCCATGCAGATGAAGTCCAGGGTGGAATTGAACCCAGTGCTGCAAGGCAGTAGTGCTAACCACTGAGCCCCTGCAATGCCCAATGATGTTACATATTTCACATTACATTTTATACAGTAGAAAAAAATGCAACAAGAGGTGTCCTATCATAGTTTATTTTCTATGAAATGCCAGTGCATCATTGTACAACCAATAGTCATGACTTTCAATGTTTTTTCAAATATGCATAAGTCCAGGGTGGAATTGAACCCATAACCCAGCACTGATAACCACTGAGCCACTGCACAAACAAATTGGTGCTTTATGAACTTTGCAGAGGCAAGATACACAACATAAACTCAATTTCCTTTTTTTAAGCATAAAGTATTCAGAATATCTAATGCTATTGTGTACATAGTGAGGTTGTTTCACTTTTAAAATATATCTTATTGTACATTTGCTTTCACTTATTCCCTTAGGTCTAATTATATTTGAATAACATGCCTTACATAAAAAAAAGACAAAGAGAAAGAAGCAAAGTGTTGTACCACTGTGCTTTGTTGGTGGTAATCATGTAATCTATTTCCAGCATGCCTATAAAATAACATTACACCATTACTCTTCCTGAGTGACACTAGAAGTATGGCATTTCCATTAGTGCATTAATACTACATGAATCCATTAAGTTTCCATATAATTACTAACCTAATTGTAGATGGCATCGAAATATTCAATATATTTAAAATCTATAAAGATGAACTTGTCATGGTTTCCAAAATTATTTTACATGGTAACATTAGTGTTGTTCGTTCATTACGATGTCAGTTTATCTTCTGAATAATGCTCATTTAAATAAAACATTAGGAGATGTTCAAATTAAAGTATAGATTACAGAAGTAATATGCGTCATTCCAAAAGAATAAAAGCAAATGTTAAATAATTTTGCCTTCCACTATAAATAAAAGCAGACAAAGATAAAATGAAGTTCTCAGAATGAATAAACTTTGTAACAACATAAAATAAAACAGCCTTTGATATCAGTTCCAAAGAAATTACCCAAAATAAACTGCTTAATAAATACAAACAAACATTTATAATTCAGTGCAATTAATAGAGGGAGGCAGTAATTTGTATGTTTTTGTGTTGGGAGGGAATAGTTAATATAGCTTTGCGGAGAACATAGCGCTCAAATGCCAATGATTTACCTAAATAAAACACCTATAGTAAAGGACATTTCCCTTAAATAATGGCCTGACTTTGGCCTAGATCTTTTTTTTCTTCATGATACTTTGCAATCTCACAGATATACTATTTTTTAGCTTAACTTGATTGGTTCCTCAGGTGCTAATTATCTAGAGAAGTCAACAAGTTCTCTGGTTAAAGACTGGCAGGTTAAATTATGCTCCTGTTTCTCTCTAACTAAATCCTAATCCCCAATCTTAACCTTATGGTTTGATCTTATCTGAAACTCTCCTATATTGATACTATAGTATTGCTACATCATGCTTCTACTTGTAGATCTATTCCAAGTGTAACAAATATTATATAATTAAGTACCTTGCTCAATAAACATACACACACTATTAGTGGGCAAAATTTATTAAACTCAGAAAAGCCGTTTTCGCTTTTCCGAGTTTAATAATTCGGGAGAACACTTTGAAGTTTCTCGCGGTAAGTATCACGAGATTTGCCTGGATCAATAATTGCTGTGAGAAACTTTTTTTTATTGATTATATCCATGGAAAGGTGGTTATACTGTATCCATAGATATATTCAATAAAAAAAAGTTTCTCATGGCAAGTATCGATTGATACTCCGCTTTTCGGAGTTTAATAAATTTTGCCCATTTTAAAGTGTCGTTCAGGTCAATAAACCACTAACTTTATTTGTTATAATTATAGTAGGTTCTAACCTGTTTCTATCTGCAAAAAAACAGTGATTCCTATGCTTGGTAGCAAAGTGGGGCTATATTTAAGGAATGTTTTTATCAAAAGTTGAAGTTGTCAAAAATAACAAAGTTGTGAAATACTTGCGCTAACTTCATTTTTTATATTGGCCAAAATAAATGATGGTGTAATGAATTTCATCAGCAACTGGGCACCGAAACAGCTGAACTGCAACACTGGATCTCCCATGGAGACACTGAGGTTACACTGTCAGAGTAACAGGAACTGCTAGACTGAAGACTGAATCACCAGAAGTGCTAAAGACTGGGACATACTGTAAATACTTCTCAGAGCAGCATAACAGTGTTGGTGACCTGAAACTCAAGGACAGAGCTGAGGCAAACTGAAGCACAGCATATGCATAAATATGGAACAGCTGACACAGTAATGCAAGATATGACACAGAGCAAAGTACAAGGGGCAACAGACATAAGATAGGGAAAGAGGCAGGAGCACCAAGGAAAGAAACAGAGAACAGACTAGAAACACAAGAAGCAAGAAAGCAGCAGCTTAAAAAGGGCGCAGGAGACCCAAGAAGCTGAGAGACTCAAGCACACATGCATATTTAAATCTCCTCTTGTCACATCACCGCTGAATTTGGCACTGGGGATTGGCCATTTTGCCAGTAGTATCAGGTTTGGAAGCAACCCAGTATGATTGTATTACTACCGGAACAGGAGTCATAAGGTTAGCAAGAGCAGCACTGCATTCATGACAGATCATATAAAAACAGTGATTACTGTCATTGGTGATTGATAAAAGTACCCCATAGAGTGAACTTTTCTCATGATCACCAACTTGTACGCTTTGTAAATAACAATACAAAATAAAGGGTTAAAACATTAACTGGGTATTGATTAATAAATGTAGAGTGTCTAAAAACCAATGTTGTAATAGTTTGGCCAAAGTTGTTGCCTAACTTGTTGATATTCTGTCATGTGGTGTAAATGTTATCAATAAAATGAGAAAGATTAAAAAATGTATAGGATTATGGATAAGACTATTCCTGTTAATTAATACTGCTTTTAAATATAAGAATTGTTTCTTGTAACAGTCTCGTTTTGATTGCCGGTACACTTTTACTGGATCCAGGTTTTAGTGTAGAATTCTGTCCAATCATTATAATCTGTAGTGAGAGTATATATTCAAAATGTTATATTTTGTTAAACTCTTTATTTGTATTGCTTAATGTTTCATTAAATTCATGCCCAATAGATGGGAAAGTGCACAATGATATTGTTGCATGAAGTACTCAGTGGTATCACGCATGGCCCACTTGAATAGGGTCTTGCATACAGTATGTATCTTAGTAGTTTACTTTTTAACTGTGTTCATAGCTCCATTTAAGTAATGTGTTCCAGACATAGAAATCAAAGCTTGGTGTTGTGCAAGGTGACCTAATATATACTTTTACTCACCTTTTATTAAATCTGGTGGAAAAAGACACAGCTGGAGTTTTTGAAAGATGAGGAATTGTGAGAATGGATTAGTCCCACCTCTCTGTAAATGCAGTTGGGCCAATTTCCTGGAGAACTCAAGATATCAACTAAAAACATTGTAAATACACATAATCAACACACATAACACCCAATAGAAAAGCATTGATAACTAATATAAATTAGTCAATTTCACACTACTTAATAATTAAAATATCATCTGGGATATTCCTTCTCTGGGAGCAGACATGTTAAAGAAGTTGTTAGCATTTTCTGCCTCATTCCTATATTTGAAATTGGGGCTATTTCTTTTCCTTCTTTGGCTCCAGAATTATTATTTAGTCATTGTTCAAGTAACTCTTTAACTGCAAATATAGGGATGTTCCTTTAATTGCATTTTATCTTGGTAAGTAGACACCCCCCCATGAAACAACCTGGAAAAGGCCATTAATCAATTAAAGTGTAGTTTTCTTATAATTCAAGTGTAATAGTAACAAATTCTTTAGCTATATCCTTTATCACACTAAATACATATACTGTATATCTTCCAAAAATCAATTCCCTATCTGAGTATATATAATCATATATTATATGATTTTACTAAATATTGGGATGATTCAGTTTTAGGTGAACTTTACACTGCAAAAGCATTTTGTAAAATAAATACAAAATGTAATGTGGTGCTCTGCAGCGTGCAGCCAGGTGGATCATGGAGCAGTAAACTTGTGTATTATAAAAGATAATATACAGTATACCATTAACTAATCTTTAAGGCTATTAGGAGTCACCTTGCAGTCCCTTGACCTGTAGCAAGCGCTCCCCCTGTGATCTCATGCTTTTATATGGATGTGGACTTATTAGAAACTACCCTTGAAAATTGCAAAAGATGGTATGTTGTTAACCTATATATAATAGAGAGTGAATCAGAATATATATGCCATTGTATTCATATTGAAAGGAAGTTTGCACGCAAAATGTTGCATTTTGTTTCACCTGCAATGGTTTAAAATAAATGGATTAATATATTTAGCATTAGGATTGTTCAGCCTTTTAAATTATCTTGCACTAATATATGCATTTTTATTTATAAACCACTGATGGATTACACGGCACCAAACAACCTAACAATACAATTATAATACAGACCTAGGCAAAGTGTTCAATAAAGTAAAAGTAAAGTAAATGACAAGCTTTGAATTATGAAGATATATCACTTCAAGTGCCAAGAACTAAATGAAACAGCCAAATGGAGTTTCTTCCCTGCAGATTTTACAATCTAAAGTACAGTGCATTATATACTTCTAAATAAGACCTAGAACAATGTGAACCTGTAGGTTTAAGTCATCCATTAAAGTTGTAATCACATCCACATTCTCTTACATCCTTCTTTCATAGTTTGAATGTAAAAAAGTAGTTAAGCCAATAGTGCCTATTTGTCTATGGGAATTGGTTAGCCGAAATATTCATGCGCTGTTTAAGTAACTTCAATAATTCTAGACAATAGCAATGTAAGTACTTTAAATGTGAATCGGGAATTTGTTATTACATAGACCAAGTTCCATTATTCAAAGCTTAATTGGCCCTTATGTTGCACATAACATTTAAATACAAACAAAAATAATTATTTGTTGGGATACTATGTAGCAAGATAAATGATTTTGCAGTGCTTAAATATAGTATCTATGTTTTCATTAATGAGTGGCAAAAAGACAAGATATACCCAATGCTATTTCTTTTATCAGTAAATACCAAGCCTAATTAGCAATACAAAGTTTAAGGAAATTATAATATCAATTTGCATAACTATGTTCCCAAGTAGTGGAAATAAAAGTGGATTCCTCATTTATAATACAGAGTGTTGTAATCCTTTTCTGGCCTTAACAATCAAGGTTGCTGGTGTGGAAAGAGTGTGTAGTGTTGCTGTTTTATTGGATTAAGTTGCATCTTTAAAATATTTACATACTTAATTTAAAAAAAAAAAAGGGTTCACATCAGTCAAGTTCAAGTGGTTCAAGATTCTTCCTGGAAAATTTTAAATCTAAAGCAATTACAGGACCAGTAACAACAGAAAATTTCAATTTGGAATGGCATAACAGTTATTCCTATTCGTTCACTGTAAAAATGATGTTATATTTTGTTATTTCTGCAATTTATCAGTCTAGTTCACAAACTGAACTTTATTTTCCATATATATTTTCCATAGAGAGGAAATAAATTGCTTTGATTTGAGAACATGACATGCTCTAGTATAAATTACAAATTCCATTACACTGATCTAGAACCTTTAAAATGTTAGCAATATAGAAATGTAAATCTAATATGATCCTTTGCTATGCCAAACCATCTTTAACCTGGTAAAATTGTGTTTACTCAACACTAAAGAGAACAAAAATACTTGCTCGGATACACTTATCTACTGAATTGCTCAATGCTGGTTTACTTTATTTGTGGCCAAGTTATTGCCTATAAAGATATTTAATAACATTTCTTAATACCCCTTCTGAGGCTTTATAGCTTACAAATAAAAAGCTTAGTAAGGTGTATTATTTTGTTTACCTCCGTTAGATTATGTAGGCTAATGCCATTGGCGGCAAATGCTTTCTCAATCTTCATAATGTCTGCTTTTTCTTAATTCTGAGTTTGCTACATTTGCAAATTTGTCTTTTTTCTTAGTAAAACCAATGAAAATAAGTTATTCTTAATACGATAACATGATATTTTTCAATTTGCAAATAGTAAATCCACCTTGTAAAGGATTTTCACATTGTTGCTTTAATATATTTTATATTTTCTGTATGTATACATATTGAAAGATAGATATAGGCTTTAATTGTTCCCCAAAAAAGGCCCTGAGACTGGGGTTAGATTGGGTAGATCACCTCCTCTCTTAGGGGGTATTCACTAAGACCATTTCAACCTCAGTCGATCTTTTGAAATTGGCACACTTTGAAGTCTTTTCCTATTAGGGTCCACTTCCATTACAGATTGATAGAATTTTTCAAGGGGAAGACTTTTTCAACTGTTGGTAAGTGACAGGACTAACTCCATATTAAAAAGTGTTATTTTTTTTTACAGCCAATATCAGGCAAACACTTTTTGGAAATAAAATTTTATTTATAACATACAAAAACAATTAAATTTTATCAATAGAAATAGACTGTTTATTCTGCACTTGTCCAAATAATTTTCGCCTTTATAAGATATCTCCCTTCTTGTGTGAAGCCAGGGGAGTGAAGCCAGAGGTAAAGGTTGGTGTTTTGTTAAGTAAAGGTTTGTTTCCATACTGTTATGGCTACAAATTGACCTAAAATGGTAATGAGAAGCATTATGAGCAATGGTTCTCTTTGCCTTTTCACAGTATGGCATGAAAATTGACTTGAATCAAATTGTTTATCATTACAGAACTACTTTCAGTTTTCTATTAGCTTGAAGCGATATTAAAGGCTCCATACAAGAATATATAATTAAATTATCCACTACCCAAAAAATATATTCAAATCTTCAATCCAGACCTTAATTTATTTTGGTTGAAATTGATATTTCTTTGTCCCCTCCTTTTCCTGCAAAGGACAATGTCTTTCTATTCAGTATTCTTGAGTATTCTAGTCAATTACAGCTGACCATATTGAGTTGCTATGGTAACAAAATGTATAAATGCTTACAACCATCACAAAAGACATGAGTATGCCACTTCTGATAAACTTGGTTAATCTGATACACAAAATAAGCACACAATTTGAAGGTTTAACTATGGAAGTTCCTGCTACCAGTCGGTGGGAAAGATAATATCTAAGCCCTAGGGCAAAATGTATTAAACTCGCAAAGACCACTCTGAGTTTTTCCAAGTTTATCGAGCAAGATCTTGCATTGATCTCACAAGGTTTTTTTTCAATTTTTCGATCTTGATGTTTCAAAACTTTTTTTGATGGAAAGGTAACCACACTTTACATTAATAGTATGGCTACCTTTTTATTGAAACATCGAGATCGAAAAACTCGACATTGAAAAATAAAACAAATCTTACGAGAGCAATGTGAGATCTCGCTCTTTAATCTCGGAAAGATCAAGAACAGGTCTTTCCGAGTTTAATAAATTTCGCCAATATTATTAGTCTGGTTCTAGGAGTCTTGCAGTTTGTGGTGTCATTTTTCTGAGATTAATAGATTGTGTTCCTCTCAGACTCTTGGACTTGGCTTTTTATGACTGCAGCACAGATGCCTCATACTATGTGCAGAACTTTAGCCTGCACTAATATAATTGCCTTCTTTTATCCTAATACATGAAAACATCCAGATACATCCTGATCCTGATACATAAATACCAAGCATAAAATATAATTACACATTTTGCTTTGGGCCATAGTTACTGAATCAATTCTTTTTTTTCTTGTGTTTGGAACCCTTCAGGGAACTCCTGTTTTGTGACTGTCACAACAGAATAACTTGCAGTGCTAAACCTTAATATATGCAAATAGAGTTTAATTGATGGCTTTGCCACTATGAATCTTTATGCCAAATGTCAGGATCTGGGGACTTCAGTCAGGCAATAGATTTAAAAGTAGAACATTTTTCTTTCTATTTAACTTCGAAAGGTTAATTTATAAGGAGCCACAAGTCATAATACCACAGCACTGAAACTGACTAAGCACAGAATATTAACATGGCTTCAAAATGATATGCAATCCTGCAGCCTTGTTACTTACCTTCATCTTGTATCTAATAAATAAAGAGTAGGACAATATGCTTACACAACATTAATTATTTCTTATCCATCTCATCTATTACTTAAAGTGTAAGTAAAGTTATTGACCAAACTATACATATATATTTTATTTATAATGTAGAAACATAAACTTAAACATTGAAAAGTAAAAATGATTTTGTGTTTTTGAGTTCTCACCTCTTAATCAAGCAGCCTTTCTTCTCAGAATTTCTATGTACAGGTTCTTCCTGTATAGTGCTCAGAAGTCACCTCCCCCTAATGAGGTCACACAATGACTCTTTCTGCTAGTGCATATTTAGTAATCTGATACTTTCCTTTCACTGCTACAAGTCCTGCAGCATTGAATTCCAACCAGACAGTGTTGTTTTTTAAGACAGATAATGTGAGAGGGGAGGGGGCGTGGCCTCATACTCTACAGGAAGGTGGAATATTTCACAGAGGGATAACAAGTGCTTCAGAGTGAAAAGGTGAGAGGATTACATTAATCATTTTCCCACTTTACAATACTTTAATAGGGCAATCTTTATACAAACGTAAATAGGGTTTACTTACACTTTAAAGGAGACCTAAAGCCAAAAAATAAAAAAAGACTGTTAAAATACTTACCTTATACAGAACATGTTGATTACAGTCACAGCATGAGCTGTGCTGTAATTAGTCGGGTCAAGATGCTTCCCCCCAATGCTTCTTCACAGAGCGCTGGCTAACTGAGAATCCAGCACGCAGCTCCTGCCAGTTGTTTTACCGGCTTCAAACATCATCACGCTCATTGCAGGGAGCATTCTCATTAGCCTCTGCTATGAACGTGATGATGTTTAACCCATTTTTTACCTGAGGTGAAACATGGTAGGAGGAGCTTCGCACTGGCTTCTCAGTCAGCCAGCGCTATGAAGAAGCAACGGCTGCCGGCTAATTACAGCACAGCTCATGCTGTGACTGTAATTAATCGGCTCAGTATAATGGAAGTATTTTAACAGTCTTTTTTTATTTTTTGGCTTTAGTGCTCCTTTAAATGTAATGCATAGCATTAAGTACATTTCGATGACAATAACTGAAAAACTAGTGATATCAAATGCTGTTTCAAACTCCATCCAAAATACATTATGAACAAATATGAACTGTATTCATCATATAGAACATCAGCATAAGTTCATTGTTTTGATTACATCAGTGTGTTTTATTTTTGGAATCTCTGTCATTTGCAAGGCACAGAGTAAAATGAAAAATATATGTAGATGTGATAGAAAAATATTGTTTTTTTAAGAAAGACACAAAATCATACGCTTCCTGAAATCAAACTAAATAGATCACATTTGATTACTGATCAGCAGATGACATTATAGTGATATTATTCAAGAGAGTTTCCCTTTTACTAGCACAAGCAATTTTGATTTTTCTTAAATAGGTGTTATGCGCTATCCCTTTTCTTACTTTAGATATATAAATATAATTATTTTAAAGAAATAAATGCGGATTATATTTTTTTTTTTATTATTTGCCATTCAATGGAAGATGAATTTAGCACTTTACAGTGAAATCAAAGTATAATTAAATAAAGGGGTTATTCTTTAAAGTCCGAATTGTTGTGTAAAGGTGTGAATTTGCCAGCTAAAGATAGTTGCAATAGACTGCTACTGTTGCAGTCACGTTCTTATAATGAGAATATTGTCGCAGTCACAACTTTAGAAATTGTTGCAGTCGGGAATTTACAATAAGAATATTGTCGCGGATTTGCTATGGGAATCCGCTGTTTGAGAATACAGCAGTTAAATTTTGACTTTAGAGAATCACCCACAAAGTAAATATTATAAATATTATATAATATAAAGTATAAATTAACAATAAAGAATATATTTTTTTTAGTAGGATACAAAGACTACTGAATTACAAAACACAACATCTAGGACAACACTAAAACTCTATTTCCTTAAAGTCAATCTGGTTGATGAAATGATAGGACAGAAGGTTTGTGCAGAGCAAGAATTGATACCTACTGTGTCAGTTTGAAAAGAATGAGATGGATCCTGGAGTTTCTCCCTAATCTTTGCTAGTATATTTAACTTACAGATGTTGCATTATGCACGTTGCTAAGGACAAGCAAAAGTGATGACATTCCAAAATCTTCAAGGTCAAAGAAATACTCAGTGACCCAGATACAGTTGAACATATCAAATTAATTACAATTTCAATTTTAAAAAAATGTATCTTAATTTAGAAAAATTGATTTAATAAACTATTGTATAGCCTGTAAGGTGGAATGGTTTATATGTATATGTATTTTAAAACATGCATAGCAAAAGTATATTTTATTAAATTCATTATTAATTGTATATATATATATATATATATATATATATATATATATATATATATATATATATATATATATATATATATATGTATATATATATACATTATATACTGTATAAATATAAATATATATATATATATATAATTATTTATAATACATTTCACAACCAAGGACACAGTTCACTGGAGTTTGTAACCGTAACTGTAATGACAGAACTTATCTAAATAGTCGTATTTAATAAAATCATAAAGTTTAAGCAATTATTGCAAAATAATTAAGATAAGGTTATATTTTTTTGCTTCAATTAACCTTTTTAATACAATCCTAAAGGAAAGCATTTGGTTTATTTTACCTTTCTAATTAGTTTTTATCATTTTCTAATTGTTAACCTTAATTTTAATATAGGCAAATAAAATATGATTAAGACACAAACATAACTAATCCCATCCAAAATATAATATGTCAATATTAACATACAACCTTTAAATATACAGTAGCAGGAACAGTCTAAGGGGGTTAGTCTCTAAAGTTCAAATTCAACTGTCGAATTCTCAAACAGCGGATTCCTATAGCAAAATCTGCGACATTTCTCCCATTGTAAAGTCGTGACTGTGACAATTTTTAAAGTTGTGACTGCTACAATATTTCCATAAAAAAGTTGCTACTGTGATAATATTCTCATTATAAAGACATAACTGTGACAGTAGCGGTCTGTTGCAACTGTCTTTATTTGGAAAATTCATACCTTTACGCAACAATTTAAAACTTTAGGGAATACCCCCCTAAATAAACTAGGAGTAAGTTTTGAGGGAGTCAGGCCATTTAAGTATTACTAGACAACATTTTACCACAAGCGAAAGAGAAATGAAACAAATCAGTAAGAGAGGAAAAAAGTAATGAAGAGAGATAAGAAAATAAAATAGTAATTCAAAATATAAAAGAGGGTAAGGAGAGCATGCCAACAACTCCAAAGCAGAGGTAGGTCACCAATCTGCGTGGCGATTTATATTTAGGGGTTATTCACTAAGGTGTAAATTCGACTGTCAAATTCTCAGTGGATTCCCATAGCAAATCCGCGACAATATCCCCATTGTAAAGTTGCGACAAATGTTTAATGTTAAGATTGCGACAATTTTCCCATAATAAAGTTGCAACTGTGACAATATTCTCATTCTAAAGACGTGATTGCGACAGTAGCAGCCTATTGCGACTGTCTCTATCTGGCAAATTCGCACCCACACGCAACAATTCAGACTTTAGTGAATAACCCCCATAATTTCTCTGTACCAGATATGCAGACTACCTATTTAACAGAAGGTGCTTGTTGTTATTTAATGTACAAAAGCCCCTAAAACTCATATATCTAAAAATTAATTCAAGATCAGTTTACTCAAAAAAGAGAAAACTGTCTAAAAATAGTAAAAGATTAATTTCATTAAACAGAGTAAAGTATTCAAAATGAAACAGGTAGTTATAAATGTGTCTGATGTATTGCATTGCAAAACTGTAATACATAAGCGATTTAATTTGTTAAATTAAAAAAAAAAAATACCCCAAAATGTGTTGGATTTCACAGTTCCTGAAATCTAAGATTCAGTCAGGTAGGGCCCAATAACCATTTTTGTTTATCTGAATCTTTTTGCATTAAAGAAAGCTTCTGGGGGCTAAGTATTTAAACTAGGCTGAAGGGGGATATTAAAAGGGTTTAAACAGGGGGTTGACTGTTACTGATGGACAGAATAGGGGAAAATGTGGGGAGGGCTATGATAGGAGATCCCTATGTTAAACATACACAGAAAATTTGATATGATCAAAAATATGCATTAACAAAGACCAATAAGTAAAAAAATTAAAATGTAAAATTGTACATCTGCACAGTATGGTATAGTGGTTGAAGTTTGATTACTTTAAAATAGTAATGAACTATTTTATTTAGTAAGTTAGAAGCTGACATTTTAAATGATTTAACAACTGTATAGGCAGCTATATTTAATGAAGACAAATATAAAGTCATACATCTGGGGCCAAACATTTGGTAGCATCAAACAGTGGTATACATAATCACTGTGAGCTCCAGACCAGCAGTTGAGCAAAACTTTGGGACCTTCTCCCTGTGGGCCAAGTAAATCATTCACGTTATAAGCTCAGTTAACAGTATTAAATAATTATCAAGTTATAAGATGACATGTTAAGTTATTTGACAACTAAATAGGCAACTATATTTAATGCAACAAATATAAAGTCATTCAATTGGGATCTAAACATTTGGCATCATCAAACAGTGGCATATACATCAGTGTGAGCCCCAGAGCAGCAGCTGAGGAAATTTTTTGGGACCTTCCCCATGTGGACCTTTTACTTTTAGAACTACTCAAGAAGACACTTAGTAACCCCCTGAGGCTGAAACTAAAAGTTCAATAGACAATTGCAAAAATATTTCTTTACTGTATGGGCAGTGAAACTGTGGAACAGCCTTCATCAATAACTGTTTCTAGAAAAATTAAAAATATTTGATAGTTATTTGAAAGAAGATAATTGTAGGGTTTAAAGGAGAACTAAAGTAAAAAAAAAAAAAAAACAGTTAAAATACTTACCTTATATTGAGCCAATTGATTACAGTCACAGCATGAGCTGTAATTAGCCAGCTCATGATGATTCCCCTGATGCTTCTCACACCGCTGGCTGACTGGAAGTCAGCGCCGCAGCTTCTCCCACCCTGTAACACCACGGGAGTTTTAGGACTTAAACATCATCACGTTCATTGCTGGGACCAATGAGAACACTCCCTGCAATGATTGTGATGATGTAGAAGCTGGTGAATCAAGAAGAAGAAGCTGCGCGCTGAGCAGGAGACACCTGGGGAAGCATCGGGTGCCGGCTAATTACAGCACAGCTTATCCTGTGACTGTAATCAACCGGCTCTGTATAAGGTAAGTATTTTAACAGTCTTTTTTATTTTTTGACTTTAGATCTCCTTTAAAGAATATATAGTAACATGTTGATTCCAGTCTGATTATCATAAGGGTTTAGGAAGGGTCTTTTTTCTCCATGTAAAAGCTAATTTGACCCAAAGATTAAATGCATTTTTCATCTTTCTTTGGACCAATAAAGGTTATTTCCTTTTTAAATAGGTTGAACTAGATGGACCTGTGTGTTTTATAACTATATAACTGCCATATTTATTATCTTTTTTTTTTTTTCTTCTCAAAAGTCTCTGCCTACTCCAGTTATGTCTTATTTATGATGGCTAAAAACTTTTGTATAATGCTTAGCTTCTGGTAGTGTATAGTTACATTACTGCTAAACCAATGCAGTTATTCATAGAAGGTACATGAAGATTTGTTTTCAATTCATTTATGGGTAAAAAGAAGATATCAGATAAATCACATAACGATATAGAAGGGAAATATATTTTTTTTAAAGGTAAAATATGACCTACGCCTGTTTTTTAAGGGGCAGTGATGCACAATAGAGATGAAGAATCTTAGCATAAGAGGGGTTTCTTTTATTTTAGAACACTCTTTCACAGGTTTTTTTGGGGGCTAAGGTAGGAATCCCTTTATTTTTATCAGTTTGAATAATGTACACAAATAACACAGTTGCAAGTCTGTACATAATTCCCATTTGGTTTATTTTTTGTCTATTTACTTTCCATGAAGTTTTAGTAGTGTTTTTCCTATTGTATACACACACATTCACACACACACACGCACGCACGCACACATTTCCCCAGATAATGAATTAGATACTGATTAATTAGATTTTGAGAACACATCTCATGTTTGTTATCTCAGTTCATCGCTTACTCTGTGTATTTAAGACTTGTGCATTCAAATTGTCCACTGACTTGACATTTTCAAAATTGGTATTCTAGAATTACAATCCTCAGGGCTTGATTTTATGCATGACTGAAGAGAGCAAAAGCCATGTATTTTCTGCCCTGATATCACTTATCATAATGAGCACTAACTTGATCAATTATTCTTGCTAAAAATATCTACAAGGGCTAGTTTACTTTACTCCACTACATTAAAAAAAAAAAAATATGAAAACAAGAACAATTTATTTAATATTTCTGTTTACCAGCTCGCTATTATGGCATAACATTCAAACAGGCTTGTAAATTCCCTTCAGACTTTCAGCAGAAATGGCTCTTTAGAAAACTTTCTTCTCTAGAATAAGGTACAGTAACCCTTTAGTCTCATAAAATATGACCTATGTTAATAAATTATACTGTACTAAAATGTTATGAATATAGACAGATGTATGTCAGGATAAAGTCAGTTTTATTGGTATAGATAGTGAGTCATTAGCATTGACATTATTGAGGTGGGATGCAGCATATACTTTAGCATGGATGCTCCACAGTATATAAAATTCTTTTGGTTCTAGATTATGTCATTTACTTTACATTCTATTGTTTGGAGTCAGGGAGCTAATCCCGATATCCACTCTTTTCTGGAATAAATGTAATCTGTTTTACCTAGTACTAACTATAACTTTTAGTGTACCTTAGAACAAGACCAAAATGCTACAATAAGAATACATACATGTTATTTAGTTGAGTTCATGGCCCATCAAACTTTTGTCGTTCTTCAAAGAACTATAGGTAGCTAAGTAAGAACATCTGACCTATGATTTGGGGATAAGTTTAAAAAAATAAAATAAATGACTGTGAAGAACATCTCTAGAGCACCAGGTTTACAGTTCAAATCATTCAAGTAAAACACTTACCTTTTTTTTTTTCTTCTGACCTTATGATATGGCTACCATTTTAAGGGGTAGAAAATTAGAGTATTATTGGCTAGAAGTAATATGGGGAAGAAGCATTTTATTAAGCAGGCTGAAGAGAGGGATATTATACATGGTGTATACTCTTTTGATCTATAAAATGTTAGAAGCCCATACTATGGTAATAAGAATAGCACATCTCTGCTTCTGATAAATTCATTCTACATCTGCATATACTCTCACATCCGCTAATGCCTCCTCATTCTAGCAATTTACCTGCATAGATACCACACTTCCCTAGTATTAAACCTTGTAATTCTAAGGCCAGTTTTCTTTCTTTCTACAGTATGTGAATGTTGGGAAACGCATGATTTAACAGGCTAAAAGGATAAAATTTCATGTAAGGAGGTTATAAGTAAAGTTGATCTGTGGGGTGCATGGTTATATATACAGTATATATATATATATATATATATATATATATATATATAGTTAAGATAGAGTTGTCATGTTACTCCACAGATGCAAAAAAGAAATGAATATTGCAATACTTGGTGATACCTTTTTTATTGGACTAAGTCAGTTTAAGTAGACGAGCTTTTGAGATATATTCTCTCTTCCTCAGGTCAAAACAATACTGAGTTCAGTTAGGAAGATATTGTACAGCAGCTGTAAATAATGTCAGGAGTCTGGCTAGAGTGGATAAGGGGGGGTTGGTGGTGGAATTCTTTGATATAGAGAAACTCACAGTTTAAAAGCAAACATAAATAAATGTATAATTATCCATAATATAAAGGTATGATAGTGAGATTGAGAAACAGGCAAAAAAAATATTCACAAAAACAAATTATTACATCACAAGGCAACCAGGTGTTGTAAATACTGCTGAGAATAGATAATGGGCAAAATTTACTAAGGGCGGATTTAGTCCGCCCGAAGTAAATTTCTGACAGCACGTGTGGTATTCCGATCGATTTGCGATCGCAGGATCGCAATTCTGATCGCTTTGCAATCGCACGGTCGCAATTGCGCTCGATTTGTGATTGCACAATTGCAATTGCACTCGATTTGCGATCGCGCAATCGCATTTGCGCTCGATTTGCGATCGCGTGATCGCAAATCAATTGGAATACCACACGTGCGGTCAAAAATTTACTTCGGGCGATCGTTTCGCCCTTAGTAAATTTCGCCCTAAATCTTACAGGTGGGGAGTAAAGGGAGGATGTTGGAATTTTTTGATTACTTGAGTCTGTGGACAGGAGTCTTTTATAAAGGTGACTATTTAAGACCGCTGTCTTTAATGCAGGAAATGAGTTGATTAGGAGCATCTAACTGCTCTGTAGGAGGCAAAACTCTTAGTGGGTTATTCACTAAAGTCCGAATTTTTGCATATAGGTTCAAATTCGCCAGATAAAGACAGTCGCAATAGGCTGCTACCATAGCAGTCGCATCTTTATAATGAGAATATTGCGACTTTATTATGGGGAAATTGTCGCAATATTAATATTAAAAATCGTCACAACTTTACAATGGGGAAATTGCAGCGGATTTGCTATGGAAATCTGCTATTTGCGAATTCGACAGTCAAATTTTCACCTTAGTGAATAACCCCCTCAATGGTTGGTAGGGAATCAAATACTTATTTCTCACTGCAAAATGCAAATACATTTATATCATTTATATAATGTGTTTTTCTGGATTTTATTTTGGATATTCTATCTTTCAATGTTAAAATTAACCTACCCTTAAAATTATAAACTGTTCATGTCTTTGTCATTGGGCAAACTTACACAATCAGCAAGGGGTCAAAATTAAAATCACATATTGGTTGGCAACATTTCGGGAATATCTATCCAAGCAAAAAAAAAATGTTAAATTGAAAGTTGCCTTAAATAGTTACACCCAGAAAATGATATCACCAGTTTCTAAGGTATCCAATACATCCATACAAATCTTGTGACAAGGGCAGATAATTAAATATACTACATAATATATATTATTTCACCATTTAGATGATGTGTCAATGTGTCCCCTTGCACTACACATTCACATTTTACATAGTTCAGGCATGGGAATATTCTCACACATTCCACATGAACTGGGGTTGAGCAGAGCTGGGATTGTGCAGAGTAATAAATACTGTGCTGCTTTCCATAAGTGATGCTTTATTAAGTGATTTGAGAGTTTAACAATGAGAGTTCAACAAACGAGTACAACAAACACCTCAACTTCTCAGGACCCTGCTCGGTGCAATGCAAACCTTTTTTGTTGATATGTTATCTAGATTTTAAATTCCAACACTATGTATTTACTCCCTACCTGTCTGTTATATTTGTGTGTTGTATGCTCAGTTCTCCCTAAGCTTTTCCATTCTTTCAATCCCCCACCTGATCTGCGATATTTTGTACACATTTCTCCATCACTGCTCCTGTATACTCACGCTATCCACTATCCACTCTTCTCTAGTTTACCTCCCTTCTCCACACACCCCAAACAATCACAGTTTAAAACCTCTTCACACATACTCTCCCTTATTGCTCTGCTCCTCCTTGCTGCAGGGAATATTTACCCTCATCCTGGTCCCTGTTGCATGCCCATTTGTATTTTCCCATGCCCTTCTGTGACTCTTGTCCATCTAATCTAATCCCAATTCCCAACTTCCTCCCTTCCCTTTTCCTGCACTCTCCTTAATTTATGCCCTATAACTAACAAATCCACTTTAATTCACGATCTCTTTTTCTCCACCTCTCCTCACCTGTTAGTACTAACAGAAACCTGGTTTTCCCCTCATGTTGCCGCTACTGAGGCTTCATTAACCCATGGAGGCCTCTCTTTCTTCCATGCTTCATGCTCCGTGGGTTGTGGGGGTGGAGTCAGACTCCCCCTTACCCCTGTAAGGAATAATACTCACCTGTGACTCATTCACTCTGTTCCACATCAGCATCCGTTGTGGTCGCCATCTTGGCCTTCTGGTCATGCCCGTTCTGGTTATTTGGTGCGTAAACAGACACAGGCATCTATGCATAGTGGCTACAGAAACAGACACAATTACGATGTTGCATTGCGGACACGTTCCCGCCAAGGCACCTGTTTATGCCAACATGATGCCAGGGAGGTCGCCCAATTATAGGACTTCTTTGGTTATCCTGGGTACACTTGTTTGCTCTAGTTTTCTTGTGTATGACCCTGACATGTATCCTGTATCTGTTTGACCTCCACCTGTCTCAACCCTTGGCGTTGTTCTTCGACTTCAACTCTGTGATGCCTGCCCTGACACTGATCTTTGACCTGACTACTCTACTAAGCTTTACGCCTGTTTCTATTAACCTGTGCTTTACAGTCCTATGAGCCACAACCTGGGTACCATACCACAGCCAAGTCCTAACCTCCTTGTGGGGGCTCTAGGTGAACACTGGAGTTATCTTAGACTCTGTGCCTTAGGGTCTGTTATAGCTACCACCTGCCAGGTTCCACAATAGATCTGCTTTCTCCTTCTCCTCTCTCAATTGCCTAGTCCAGCCCTAACAGCCCCCATCTGTCATTTCAAATGTATCACTATCCCTGAATGATTTTCGTTCTCCTCCTTTGAAGTTCATGCTGTCCAAATATTCTATCCCCTACTTTTTCATGTTGCAGTTATATACAGGCCGCCCTCTGCTTCCTCACCTATTGCTTTAATATCTGACTTTGAAACCTGGCTAGCTTTTATCCTTTCTAATATCTCTGCACTCATTATGGGGACTTCAATTGTCACATTGATGACCCCTCTCTGTCCTGGCCTTCTC
The DNA here is from genome assembly GCA_019650415.1 of Pipa parva. Taxonomy (NCBI): domain Eukaryota; kingdom Metazoa; phylum Chordata; class Amphibia; order Anura; family Pipidae; genus Pipa; species Pipa parva. The sequence continues at coordinate 21,107 of WMED01002526.1, forward strand.
ACTTTCTAAACTTAATTTCCTATTTTGACCTTCACCATTGGACTAACTCTAGCACCCATAGGGATGGCACTTTCTGGATCTAGTTTTTTTTTTTAAAAAAAGCTTCTTTCTCTGCTCTTAATATTAGAACTTTCCCTCCCTCAGGTCATCACCTTCTTAAGTTTTCAATCTCATACTCACCTATTCAACCTTCTCCACCTCCTAAAATGTTTATTCAAAACATGCATGCCAGGATATTGCTACTTCACTATAGTCTAACCTATCTGCATCCCTGTAATCCTCTGATTCTAATGCACTGGCTACTTCCTATAACACCATTTCTATCTACTACTATTGACTCATTTTCCCCCCTGCAGTCTAAACCACTTCGTTTTAATAAGCCTTTCCCCTGGATGAATGCGGAAACAAATTTAATGAGATTCTGCATGCATTGTGCAGAATGTATGTGGAGTCATTTCCGTTCTCTCCCAGGTATACTTTTTGCATTATAGGTTTTTGCTCTCATTCCTTAACTCCTCTCTCTTCCTAGCCAAACAATTCCATTACAGAACTCTCATAAACCAGAATAAATTATATCCCCATCATGTATTTTTCATATTCAACACTCATCTACATCCCTTGCCCTCAGGCTACAAAGCTCCTTACATTCCCCAAAAGATTTTACCAATTTATTTACAAATAAAATTGATAATATTCGCAGCCATTATTCTACCTCCATGTGAGTTTCTGAACTATTTTTCTCCTACTACCCAATCTGAAGTTTCTCAACTTCTCTCTTTCTCCCATGTCACAACATGCTTGTTTGACCCCATGCCTTCTTTTTTACTTAAAGGGGAACTAGTCAGATTACATCTTTACATATGAAGTATTATACCTTAGTGAGAAGTGTTTCTTATCTGTAGTTGTTTCACATGACACAGGATGATTTATTACACAGCACTGATAAACTCTCACACCAGGAAATGTGTGTGTGACATGTACTGGCCAGTTTTCCATGAAAAGGTACCCTCCCCTGGACATTTTTGCCTAATGTGTAATGTAACGCCTGCACACAAGTTAATTTTACCTCTGTAATCTTCTGCATTCCAAATGTAAATAAGCTTAAATTTATGAGACCAAATGGTCAGCACACTGATTAACCAACAGCAGTTAGACAGCTTTTTTATTCTTATGTTACCTAACTTGCAAAAGAGAAAGGGGGAGAGCAGAGGAGGACAAAATGTCAGCTTTAGAACCAAACAGCAAGTATTATTTCTTACGTAAACATCTTTTTAACTGTTCGTGTCAAGACATTTTATGTGTGCAGTTATATCAGCACTATAGTGCCCCTTTAAGTGCTTCAATTCTGCCCTTGTGCCGGCCCTAACGCACCTGTTCAACTCTTCCCTGTCCTTTTGAACTTTTCCTTCTTCATTTAAACAGGTCTGTACCTGTTAAACCCATCCTTAAAGGAACAGTCCAGTACGATTAATAAAAAGTTTTGTGTGTTGTAAATGCATAATACGTTTTTTTCTCATATACTTAGTTGGTCTTTTATGTGTGCAAAGGAATTAATTGTGTCTCCTGTATAGCAGTATACAGCTCCTTCTGTGTTTACTTCCTCATTAGATGGATGTAGCATTCTTTTGCCACTGACATAACGATGTCTCAGGAAAGTCAAAATTAATAGTTAATGAATTACCATGGGCAGTTACAATACTTACAGCTAATGGTGTATGCTGTCAGTAGCAAGTGCTGATACTGGGCATGAGAGGGAGACAAAATCCATAAAAAAATAAAGTCAATATTTCATCCATTTCTTTAACAAATGCTTGTGCTGGTTTAACTACACCTTTCAGAATTTAAAAAAAAAAAATGGTGGATGACAGTTTAAAGTTTCTGATTGGTTATTTAGCATTATCCAGCCTGTCAGTCAATTCCTTAACTCAAGATTCCAAACTGAATTGCTGAAGTTAGAGATCAGTATTGAAATTTTTCAGATCCATGGGCTCCCTAAACATACTGTATCTGACAATGGAGTTTGATTCATGTCTAAACTTTGGTGTGCTTTTTGTGGACTCTTGGCCAACTCTTCTCTGCTGATCAACCCCAGACTAATGGCCACATGGAATGGGTAAATCAATCTCCTTTGCAATTCTTGCAGATGTAGATCTCGGCACATCATATGATAATAGGGTAAATTTGGAAAATTTAGTTTTCGCTTTTCTGAGTTTAATATTCTCGCAGTAAGTAACGCAAGATTTCTGTTGTGATCAATGATTGCCATAAGTAACATTTTCTATTGAATATATCCATTGAAAGGATAGCCATATTTTACATTACTGTAGTATGGCTACTTTTAGATGGAAATATTCAATAGAAAAAGTTTCTTTCGGCAAGTATTGATCACAACAAATCTTGCGATACTTGCCGCGAGAAAGTTCCGAGTGTTTTCCCGATTTAACTCAGAAAAGATGGAACAATTTCACAGATTGACCAGTGGATGATTATTTTTACTAGATACTGATTTTTTCCCTCTTCTATTATTAGTCCTTAAATCATTTTTTTCATTTACAGTATTACAATATTGCGGTTATTTATTTTATTTGTTGTTTAAATATACATATATATTGTGATATATATATTGTGAGTATAGGCGTGTGCCTGGGTATACCCTGATGGCAGCACGCAGGATGATACACAGCATATAAAAATGCCAATGTGAATCTAGCCTTAAGATTTTTTTTCTTTAGGGGCACACTCTAATGAAATGGCCTGTGCACATCCTTGATTGTGAGGGTGTTGTATTTAAGGGAGGTATTTTGTCCCATTTATGCAGAAATACTGCTGTAGTTCAGTCTAGAGTTTTTACGTCACCCCAGCTGCAGGCTAGAGCCTGATTAAAAGGCAGCTGGGAGAGCCAGTTGGGGGATGGTGGCATGGGCGGTCCTGTCCCTATTAGCACCCTGGTCCACCCCCT
>WMED01002527.1:0-24062 GCA_019650415.1 Pipa parva
ATTGTATGGCTACCTTTCCATTGATATATTTAATTAAAAAAGTTTCTCATGGTAAGTATCGCACGAGTCAAATCTCCCGGGAGAAACTTCAAATCATTCTCCCGATTAAACTCGAAAAAGGCAAAAAGGCTTTTTCGAGTTTAATTTGTAAATACAGTAGAAAAATGCGTCCCGAAGATACACCGGCTTGTATTTTCTGGCAAATTTTCAGGTAGTGCTTTTCTAAAAATGCAGCATGCAAATGTGCTAATCTGTACCCTGCCTGATACTTTGCAGCAAAGTAATTGTAAAGGTGCGATAGATTCTTAAACAAATAGAGCATTATCAAACAATGCAGCAAACCCACAGTGATTATACATATCAGTTTAGTAGAGGTATATTCAGGATATAAAAGAATATTGTCAGTAACAGATATACAGAGATCTATTTTTTTATTCTTAAAGAAGCAGTAACTCTAGAAAAAGAGTGTTGTCTTTGAACTTGAATAACTGATTTATTTTGCAGTCATGTTTTATCTATTAAGATACCCTCACCTAATTATATTGTTCTTTATTCAACTTTAGATGATCCATATTCCTGAAGTGTTGCAGAAACCCCATTTTTGATGGAACCAGCAACGAGACAACACAATTAAATAAAAATCAGGAATTCTGCTTTAAAAAAAACATTTTTTTCTCCATAAAAACAAACTGCAGGACCAATCAGCATTTTTCTTATGTTACTTATACTTTGATAACATTTCTAGATTTTCACTGGACAATCAGCAACCATATTTTATTGAGAAATGTGCTTATACTACAAGCAGTCTATAGAGGTACAGAGGTAGAGGTGCAGGTTCACCCTCTTCCCCCTCTGCAAGGACCAGATTGTCTGGTATTAATAAGATTCAGAAGAATATATCATTGAACATCATTTAGATATTACTGAATATTCTATGACTTCCTTACTATTGTGCAGTTTTAGAAAAAATTAGACTGTATTTTCTTGTGTTCATAAAACTCACACCCAGTTTAACTTTAACTATTTTACTAGTTTCAGACAAGTAGAAAACCACAGAAAATAGTTTATCCTGTGCCTTGTCTTCAAGAAAATTTCTTGGTAGAAACTGATCCTCACCACTTCCTGTACTTACCTATTCTATATCCTTCCACACCATCTGTACCCTCTGCAGAAAGGTCATCAAAGAGATGAGACAACAGAGATATCTTAAGATTTCTCAAATGCATTTCTTAAAGCCAGCTTTAATCATACACAAGTTAATTTAATCTGTTTGCTGGGGAAAGTAATCATCTTTGTTGCTTTCACAAGGGTTTCTTCAGAACACAACCATGTCATCATGGGAATACTCAAGAATTGAAGAAGAGAAACTCTGCTCTAAGGATACATAAAAATAGCAGGATGAAGCTATTTAAATAGAATGTACACCTTCCCTACACAAGATATTATAGTTAAAGGGACACTATACCAAAATGTTTATTATATCCTTCACAAATTCATTCCATGCATTTTCAAGCACATTACAAAAGATTTCTAAAAAATAATGAATTAAAAAAACAAACATTTACTTGTACTTGGAGTTTTCTGAGGAATTTGACAAATATTTATTATTACATTAGATTGGATTGCAAACAATGGTGCTGGGTGGGTGTATGCACAACTCAAAAAAGATGGCTTCCGTCAGTAAAAATAAATAAATAAAAAGTAAAAAAAAAACAGGAACTTAAATTTGAAGAACAACAGTTTTTCTGCATAAAAATAACTGCTCTTTAAAGAGTCGTAAAATTGTTTTTTTATTTCTCAGTGACTACATTAGAGGCATGTTTGAGTTATTTCATTTGATTACATTAAAAGCTCATTCATTAGTCCTGCACAATATTAACCTATTTAAATTACTCTCATGGTCAAGAAATCTCCTTGATATGCTTGTGATGCTTACTTGGTATAAATAATGGATCTTCCCAACAAAATGCCAATAAAACAATATTTCTTCATTGAATGAAAATACAGATTTAAAGATTTGGATTCAAACTTATTGTAATCGTTGTCTGTGCTTATTGCATAGAGCAGTGTTTCCCAAACTTATCTTTCCGTGGCCCGGTTATTTTTGTGCTTATCCTTCGTGACCCACTAATTTTTTTTGCATACCGTGGTGTGTGTGTACAAGAAAACATCCAGTCACTGCTAATGAGGATTGCCGGACGCGTTTCGATCCAAGCAATAGCTTCCTCTCGCGGCAAGTGAACAGTCCTGTCTGCCACGTGTGTTTTTAAGGCGTACAATGCGTGTTGCGTCATGAAGTAGCCACCTCATGAATATTCATAAGCGGTGCCATGCGCGAAGTCCATTACTAGTTTTCAGTCATGAGAACCCATACGCGCTCTCGTGACCCGGCATTTTGCTTTCGTGGCCCGGTACCGGGTCGCGACCCACCATTTGGGAAACGTTGGCATAGAGTATTACAGTTCTTTTAATGCTTGTTTTTGTTTAGTGAGATGAAGCTCACAGCTGCTTCTCTAACAGATACGTAACATAGTTGGCTAATATAAACAGTTAAGTGAAATATTAAAATATACATATTTATAGCTTCTAAAATTAGCAGTAACACAATAACAATAATTGGAATTATTCACACAACCAAACAGTAAATCAGTGTACACTTTCTTTTATTATATATATAATAAATATGACATTTTCAAACATTCGCCATCTGCTCTGTATAATAAAAGGGTTTTTGTCTTCTGCAACTAAATTAATTAGCGGTAAATTATTTTTATCTTATGCCACATATTCTTAGAGTTGAAATTTATTGTTATTTAACTAGCGTGATGCAGTTTTTTTTTTTTTTGTCTTAAAAATATTCAGAAAGGGGGAATAAAACTACATGTCAAAACATTATCTTAGCTTTTAGTTTTAGCACTGAGAGAAGACTCTCAGCTAGCTTCAGAATTAATCAGGAGCTAAAGTAAACCTATTATTAATGGTGTGAGATTTAATTTCTGCAAAGTATTTATATCAAAGATAATACATCATCCTTCTGTCATTTCTAAGGATATTAAATCACAGATGAGTTCTATAGCCTTGTAAAAGTACAAGGCCACATGGTTTAATGCCTACATTTACCATGATGCAGTGCAAGTTAGTTAATCACAGGATGGAATCAGTTGGAGATGGATCTAACTAATTTTGTCATTGTATCACTATCATGTAATAATATATTAGAAGATAAAATTCTACAAATCACATAATCCCATGTCAAGGCGGGGAATATTTATTCAAAATATAAAGGTGGCTGCAATCACATGGAAGAAAAACAAACTCAAAATGATATGTCAGTAATTCTACTTAAAAGTTAACCTTTTCACAATGGTCTCCATTAGAATGTGCTGTGTATGTGACTCCTGACGTGAAGCACATAACAATCTTTTCATACTCCGATCACTATTGATACCCTAACGGGTATATGGACATTGCCTTGAAATGGGGGCCAGTCACAATAGCTTCCAATGATTGGCTAGAAGTGATGTGCCATTATACAGCATTACACTCATCTTACCAAAGGGAGTGGTATATATGCCATGTCCCCCCAACCTCGCATCCAGCATCTTACTTCTTTTTAACTTGAATAAGCAGCTTAAAAAGCACCTTAGGAGTGTAATACTCATTGGTAACTTTAATAAGGCCCTGGGACTCCAGCTGCTGATAATCGAGCAGTGAAATCCTGTATGGAACTCCGTTACTAACATTTTCTCTCCTCAAGTTGATTGTGGAAACCTGGAGTAGCCAGGCAGTTCCCCAGGTGGGCTTGGGAGTCGCTAGGCAGTACCCTAATATTTCTATACCAGGTTCATTTAGGGAACCCCAGATTAGCCGGGCAGTATGTAGTATATATGCAATTTATGGACTACTGATTTAATACTAGTGGCACAACTGTATTCTCAATGATTACTTTGAATATGGCCCTCACCATCTGATTAAGTACCATTACTTTTAATGTGAAAATTGGTTGTGCTTATTCAAATTTTCAACCTTTTTTTTTTAACAAAATATTAATAAAAATTCTTTTTAATATTGAGCGTGAGTTTAACCTTCCTCTTGTGTTAGTTTTCTGTTACTCTTTCTTATGTTAACGGGTCGGTTTTGACCCGTGTCTTAAATCACCCCTAGGATACCCTAAAAACAGTTATTTATGATCCAATTTGTTTCTTACCTCTTAGTTATCTTGTTAGGGTTTCTCATCCATGGAAGGATTGATTTTAATATTTTTGTTGTGGCCCCCTGGGCCTTTCATTTGAGAGCATACCCTTCATTTTCAATATAAAAATATTGTCAAATGAACATCAAGAGAATAATATAAACTTAAAAAAGTTTGTTATATTATCTGACTATTACTGAAGGGTTTTAGAACACATTTCTTAAATGTAAAAACAATATACATATATATATTTTATATATTATTAACTCTAGTAACATCTATGGTGTTACGGGTCAATTTTGACCCATATCTAACTACTTTATGAAATAGGCAAAAAAACAGATTTTTTTTTATAGAACTTTAATACAAATAAAAGATGAAAATTATATTAACATTAACAGCAATAATAATAAAAAGTAGCTTTTCTAGGTCAAACAAACAAACAACAATCAATCAAGCAAATCAAATCAACAGAAATCAAGTACTAGTTTTTAGATGCATTAGTATTTAGATGCATGTGTGGCAAAAAGTGACACATTTTGTGTGTTCTTTGCAGAGGTATTTTTTGCAGGCGAAGCACAATGTGTTTGTCTTTCTGTCCTTATTGCTAGGGCAGACCTGACACCTCTTTCTTTTAGAATCAGGTGGTCTCACTGGGGTTGTGGCTATTGTTGAGGCAGGGCTGGTTGAGGAGGATGCTGGTGATGAAGCTCTTTGTGTTCCTGTGCATGTGGGCGAAGCACTTGTTGAGCTCTGGAGTTGTCGGACCAAGGCTGCAGCGGCTGGGTCTCGGGGCACTCGTTCCCTTTGGTCAATGTGCGCCTTGACAAGGGATCTTCCTAGTTCCTCAAGAAACATCCTCCGCTTGTTTTTTTTCTTTGAATTCCATCTTTGGTGAATGTGGGTCCACAACACAAATGCATTGTATGCTGACACATCAAGGATGTTTGAAAATAAAACCATTGGCCATCTCCTAGTCATTCACTGGCAAGTGTAGGTGGCAGTCAGCTTGTCCAGGTTGTCCACTCCTCCTTTGTTTTTGTTATAGTCCAGGATGATTCTGGGCTTTTTGTCACTTCCTGATGACACAGCTGTATCTTTGTGAAGTGTGAACATCAGTACCACATTCCGTCGTTTTTTGGGGCAGTATGAAACAGCAGTGGTGGTGTCTGTAAAAAAAAAACTTTGAGAAAAGTGGAGTCCTGTCCTTCATCTGCAACAATTCAGCGGGCAGCTCAGGTTTGTTTTTTTATTTATAGTTATTATATAACCTTATCACATTATCTGTATAGAACATATTGCATAATACATAATGCATAATACTTTTAAATAACACTTTTTGGAAATTAAAGATATATTAATTCCATTTCCCTACACCAAAAATGAGGATAACTTTCTTTTTCATTAAAGGAATATTTGTTTAGTTATGCTAATTAACACCTTTTATTAAATACGATTTATTATCAATTTTTTTAGAAAGTTAAAATTCTTACCTGTAAAGATGTGCCATGCAGCACTTCCATATTGCAAACCCCGACTACAGACACCACCAGTGACTCTACAGCGTTTGAATCAGGCGATCCCTCTCAGATGCGCATTTCTCTCTAGCCGCGCTCCTTGTGAAGCCCCGCATCTGCATTTCCTAGAAATCACATGGAGAGCATGCACATCATCCAGGTAGGATACACTGATGATGTGCATGCTCTCCATGTGACTTTTAAGAAATGCTGATGCGGGTCTTCACAAGGAGCGCGGCTAGAGAGGAATGCACTCCTGAGAGGGATCGCCTGATTTGGAAGCCATAGATTCACCAGTGGTGTCTGGAGATGGGGTATACAACACGGAACTGTTTACTGAACTGTTAACCATATTTTTGTAGTTCTTAAGAGGATTTGCTCACTACTTATACCTGTGGATAACCTAGCTAGTTCTAGGAATCAGGATCTTTGCTTGATTCAGCCTTAATTATCAAGACTCTGTCCTTACACAGGGAAATCAACTGAACCTCTAGAAACATCATACTAATATAACCAGTCTGGATCTACACATCTGTTCCCAATGGAGGTCCCATTAGGGAAAATACTGATTCAATTCCATACTGATTCAGTTCAATTTCACGTTGTTAACTGAATGCTATCTTCCATCCATGCTATCCAGACATGAATGTAATACATATGCTGTGCTCTCCTTATATGGATAAACTAGTAAATCCTGTGTTACTTTCATAGAAAAGTCCCATAGGGAGAGACCTTAAACATGTGGCTGCAATTTTACTTTAGACATTTTTGCTGGAAACAAAAATGAAATCACAAAAAGAAAAAAATGGCAAAAGTCATAAAAACCGAAACCATTATTGGGAGATGATAAGAAAACAACATTGGGGAAAAAGAGCAAAAAATATATATATTTTTTCTTTTTTAGAAAACCTTAATAAATAAACCCTTATATAGGGCGAAATTTACTAAGGGCGGATTTAGTCCGCCCGAAGTAAATTTCTGACCGCACGTGCGGTATTCCGATCAATTTGCGATCGCACGATCACAATTCTGATTGCTTTGCGATCGCACGATCGCAATTGCGCTCGATTTGCGATCGCGTGATCGCAAATCAATCGGAATACCGCACGTGCGGTCAGAAATTTACTTTGGGCGATCGTTTCGCCCTTAGTAAATTTCGCCCATAGAGTATAAACAATATTTACTCTTTCAATCTCTATTTTATCTTTCAAACACAGCGATATAAAGTTATGCGTTACATTGTTGCCTGCAGAACTGTTATTCACAAATAGGACAATCTTTCTTTGCTTTCCTTCCAGAAGTCTGGAGATATCTATTATAAGGAGATCAGAGTCAATGACCAATTCTCATTGGCACAACTTGGAACCACAGACCAACGTGCAATAATCAGTTAAAAAAATCCTAAATATTTTTCTTTGTGGCACTGTTGCTCCTGAAAGTAAAAAGACTCCGTTTGAACCACCAAATCCCAATTATCCTCAGTCATTACAGGAATTAGTTCAGGGAGTTTATTCCCCTAACTACTACTATTTGCTCACATAGCATGATCTTATTTTTTTTTTCTAAATGCCTTTTTCTGAGAATTTTCAGTTCTCCTGTTTAACTTCAGCTGGCTTTATCCATTTTACTAATATTCTTTCAGTGTGTCATTCAAATATTTCATGAAAGAAAATTTAATTGAAAAAGAAAATGAACCGAAGAATGCATGCATAATTTAGGCAATTATGTATAAATATTGCTATTTTAATGCATACTGAAACTTTTCCTATTTTTGTTTTACATAATTGTGGATGTATTATTTATGTATACATAATCCATGCAGGCATTCATACATATACAACACTTATGTTCTACAGACATTAATTCAATGTTGGAAGTAACTGCAGGTGCGAGGCAGGAAACAAAAGTCCATCCAGTTCCTCATTATCTAATCATAGAATGAAAACAAATGATTTGAATTTAAGAAGACAAATCAAATATTTTTTCAGTGCTTCTATATTACATGAAGTTTTTCCATTAACCAACAAAGCATAATTAACTACCAAATAAGTTATCATTACTGACATTTATCTATTAAGATTATTAAAGATATAGTTTGGACCACTGGCTGGTTGCTAAAATAACTGATCCACCAACACGTTGTTTTATTTATACTCAACATCCCATTAATGATTAATCTAACCTTGTTACATGTGATAGCTAGTCTAGAACCTCCTAATAAAGTGCATGGATTGTAGCACTAACAAAATGTTTGAGCTTTTAAAACAAGGTAGTTGAAATGCAAAATAAGATAAAATAGTAAGTCGAGGTTTCATGTCCTTTAATTTATGTTAGTGCATTGATAAATGTTTGTCATAAGCAGCGCTTGTAGCAGATGCGCTGCCCGTGAACTGTCGGCTCTGACTGCCAGCTAGTGCTGTTAGATGCACCTCTCCCTTGCGCTTCTGGGTTGTCCTCAAATCCGGAGCCGCTGACATCAGGCATGACATCAGCTGCATCAGATTCAAAAGGGGCTGAGCACTGCTTCTCAGCGCTCTAGCATTGTTGTCAATTTCGTCTCACCTTTACTGCTCCTGCTGTAGTGCTGCTAACTGCTCCTGAACTGCTTGTACTTTGTCAGAGGTTTGCTTCAGCTTCTCCTGGTTACTGCTATGTGTCAGCTTCTCGGTCAAGTTGCTGGTGTTCCTCAAGTCAGCTTGCTTTAGCCTTCCTGACAGCTTCACTTCAGTGTTATGGATTACTCTCTTAATGGTACAGCTCACTCTTCAAAATCCAGTGTGTAATAGTTCATCAGTTCCAGACTTCGTCCAGTGTTTCAGCCAGCTGCCACCAGTGGGGGTTAACCCGAGGGCTGCAACCTGGGAGGTGCCTGCAGCAAAGACCAGTACCTCCTTGCAGAGGTTAAAGGCAAAGACCTGGCCCTCCTTAGACTCCATGACTCGGAGTTATCCCACGTCAACCCCACTGTGGTAAGGAGAATCCACTTCCTTCTGTTTTTTACTTTTATCTCACTTGTTACTTGCTCCTGTTCCAGTACACCTTAGTACCTCTAGAGGTATAACGGTCGCTGAGTGCCCCAGTTCCTTCAGTGGCATCCAGTCCCGTGGTTTCCTGTGTGTGTTTTCCTGCACCACAAGTTATAGTTTCAGCACGTCACTGTTATTCCTCTCAAAGGTCATGTTAAAGCACCCGTACATGTGACAAATGTCTTCTTTAACACCCAGCAGGCACAAGAGATGGAATTTGGAGACATAGGTCCATGGTAGGTTAGCAGTTGACTTATATTTACTATTTAAACAGAAAAATTATGAAATCAACACAGATTGGAAAAAATCAGAGAAGTACAAGAAATTCGGATGACACAAAGTTGGAGGCACTGTTACTTCACTTTTTAGGGAGTCCTGTAACTCCTGTAATTCTAATTTTCATAATCCTCTGTGGAAAATGGAGAGCATACATACATCTCAATGGTTCCTGAACCAGCTCTTTCACTTGACCACTGCATAGTTATAAAAGCTATAGTCTCCATAATACCCTTCAACTTTAAATATTTTTGGGTAGCCTTACAGTATTCAGTTAGTGCCCCTGACTGCAATGAAGATCACCATCTTCCTACTTGTGAGAACTACCCCTCCTTACTTCCTATTGGAGCAATAACACATATAAGAATAACCTTTCCAGCTACTACTTTATCACCTACAGGCTGATACGATGCCACAGTAATCTTAGCTACAGCTGTAGAAAATGTAATTGGGATGAGCAGATTAAATCAATAAGAAACCAAGGGGGGAATTCACTATAGTCCGAGGTGAGGTGCGGAGTGTTCGCCTCACTTCGGACTGACTGATCTGCGCTCGCTGATGTCCTGCACGCGGACATCAGCAAGTGCATTAAAGGGATTCCAGTCTCGGCGAGGCAACTCTTTTGCTCTCGCCGAGACTGGAATCCCTTTAATGCGCTCACTGATGTCTGCGTGCAGGACATCAGCGAGCGCAGATCAGTCAGTCCAAATTGAGGTGAACGTTCCGCACCTCACTTCAGACTATAGTGAATTCGCCTCCAAGATGTTATTGTTAGAGAAGGGTATTTGATCAAATCATCATGACATCCCAACACACTATTGAGGTGCCAGCGTTCATCTGCTTCTTGTATACTGGATTACCATTTATTCTGCATTAGATGCTCTGTACTTCTTCGCGGCACAGGTTTCAATGAAATATTTATAGACTTGCAAATGAACACTGTGTGCTCTACACTATTTAACCTTATTTCAAGAAGGCAAATGTTTGTCTGCATTGTAAAGACTTTTAAAAGCGATTTTAATGCCAAGAAAAGCTGAAATGAAACTGTCTGAGTAGGTGACTTCCAGGAAGTGCCTGAAACAAATGCCCGAGATGCTAGAAAGTTGTACCCTCACTTAAAACTGGTCATAGCAGCACATATAACAGAAAGAAGCAGCAATGCTGTATACTCTATCCCTCAACAATTTCATAATACTTTGTACATATGGTAATATTCACCTGAAACTCATTTTCTACAAATGCTACACTATATTTTAATAAACATGACAATTTGCAACATATGAAAGCCGGACATTTGTCATTTTCTTTTCTAACGGGAATGTTAACAAGTGAAGCTATAATAATAAAGAATATTTAATTGGATTTTGTGGGTAAGAATTCCTAAAAGGGCAGAAAATACATTTAAGGAGGCTACAAGGATAAGGAAAAAAAAAAAAACATTAAAAAAAAATCCATAAGTAGATACAAATATCCAAAGATAATATACAGTTAGCTTTTAAATATAATTTTATAAGATGACATTCACATGTGCATGATAATCATTGAATAAGAGATACTTTAGAGACCTACTTGGATTTGAGATCAACAATGAATGCCATCTACTGCAAATGAAGTCAGTTTGTAAAAATAAGTGGAAACACCCTTGAAGATCAGTAAAATGAGTAAGTAATGGGTCTATTTCAACATCAAATAATAATTGGAAAAATGGCCAATTTTGTTCCTCAGCTAGATAAATAAAGATGAGCGTTAACCATTAATAAACAGTTTTCCTTGCAAGGTTTAAGGGATGATAGGCTGCAGAAATTGCATTAATATTAAAACAACTAAATTACATTAGAATTAAAAAAATATGATGACGTGCTTTGTGTTGAGATTTAATGGAATTAATGCTGAAGAACTGATGGAAGGCTGAGGTAGAAGTTGGTTTAAAATAATATCATTTGTTTTTTTTAGGAAGGTTATAAGACTGTAAGAAAAGACTAGATCAAAGAAAGTTAATCTTCCTTAAGAAAAAAAATCTAATTCATTCCTGGGCATCCTCTGAAATTTCTATACATAAAGCCTTGGGTAAAATGAGACGAGCAAGTAATTTGCAATATCCTGCCATAGGCCATTCTAGACTAGTGAACTTTAACTTCTCTTACTCGACAATGAAGATATTTAAAGGGGATGTTTTTAACCCTTGTTGTTGTTCTAAACAACTTTTCTTCATGAAATACCTAAATTGAAGTAATAATGCGTCTACTTAAAAAGTGAAGTGCTTCTTTTTTAAAAAAGTAAAGAAACAGAAGTGATTATCTGACTGTGAGTGCAATATGTGTTTATTATGGGAAGCCGAAGCCTTTTAATTACATTAAGGGGTTCCGCTGTCCTTAAAAGGAGAAAATTGATATCTGAATGTTGTTGTAAGTATTGCCATGAAACATTCAATGTCATTTATCAAATTTACATTTACTAACACAACCATGTCTACCTATCTAAATGTAGACCTCTTTTTTAAAGGACCAGTATCACCAAAAAATAAAAATTCTTCCCACTTGGATTGGCATGGTAGATAATACACAGCACTTATAAAAAATGTTACATTTAAAGTTACTTTCGTTCATTTTATTCCTTACTGTCTGTGTTCATTTTACTGACAGCAGTCATGTTGTTAAACAACATACATATTCAGGAAGTGTGCCTTACTTTTTAGACACAATTTAGAATTTCTGGAAGCGCAGATTGAATTTATAGTAACTATAAATGCATCTGAGGCATTTTCATTATTTAAATATTCCTTCTATGGCATCTGATGAATAAAGAGACTATTGTAAATTGGTGCACTGTTATTTACTTTAAAATGTTAGGATAATCCATTGTTACTTTAACTAAATTCTTTTTTTTTTTTAAATAAGAGAATGCATACATTATTCAAAAGACTGACAGTACTTCTGTTGCAATTTTAAGAAAGTTCATTGGTATATTGTTTGATAACTACTGTAGGACTACCACTATGTACATTCATTAAATACATTCTTTTTTTTAAATACAGTAACATTTTTGCCTTTAAATGTACAGTATGTAAATAAAAGTAGCACTATAGTCATAGTAATTGAAATGCAGCATGTTCAATGCTCTGGTTTAATTCCGCTGGTAGTAACATTGCAAGTCTGACAAAGGTGTAACAAAAAGAGCTTTGAATTGTGGGCAGATGAAACCTTGTAGCTAAAACATCTGTTGTCTGGCATATTCAGTGTTACATTTTAGGAGGAGATGAACAAACACACATTTCCCTTATTTTGTAATTTATGCTATAAATAAACAGATATTTCAAATATAAATAATAAATGGGATGATGTAAACCTACTGTAAATTAGAGGTAGGAAGAAAAATATCCAACTGATATCTAACCTGGAATCAATAGGCAGTCAGTGATCCTCATTGATTTGGAGTTATTTGTACCGCCGTTTCCCCTTATTATCACATAACATAAATCACAGGCTATTAACTCATTGGTGTTTCTTATATCGTTAGGTGAGTGAACAATATTTCTTGAACTAATTGAGCATGTGATAATATCTTATTATATGAGATTCTAATATATATATATATATATATATATATATATATATATATATATATATATATTGTTCATTGTTCATTACAAATAGATATTGGTCTTATTCAAAAAAGATACTACATTTATAAAAAAAAGCAATGTTTCAGTCCACAGGTTAATACAGTTTGTAAATGGGGAGTCTGCATCCGAACTGGAATGAAATGAATCTAGCATTGAGAAACATTATTAGAGAACATTTCTCTTCAGTGCTACAGGATTTAACCTTTTGATGCATAGCTAACGGTTGGCCCCGGTTACCTCTCTCATGGGTTTAGATACATGATTGGTAGGCCAATTTTCTTTCTATAAAATGTTAAAATGTTTAATCAGTGAAGCCCCTGTTTTGTTTTTGTTTTTTTGTTTTTTTTATCACAATAGCTGTCCGATAGGCTGATCTATGATAGGCTTTGCCAGGCATTCACATACATGATACAACTGAGTCCACCCCCAGTGGAAAAATCCAGCAGAAACATTCAAATCAATGCTGTTCACTGTATGTCATTGAGAGGATCACCCCATTCATTGCAGAACCATGAATCACAACATTTAGGGGTGGCAGATGCCTGGGTTTTGGTTCTTCTTCTGGATTATTTGGGGTTTAGCTAGATCCTTCCTTGCCATGTACTGGTAAAAGTAAAGAGAAATTAAGGGTTTATTCACTAAAGTCTGAATTGCTGTGTATAGGTGTGAATTCACCAGTCAAACACAGCTGCTACTGTCGCATATGTGTCTTTATAATGAGAATATTGTCACAGTTGTGACTTTACTATAGAAATTGTCCCAGTCGATACTTTAAAAGAACTGACGAGGTCGCGACTTTAGGATGGTGAGATTGTCGCGGTTGCAGATTTGCTATGGGAATTCGCTGTTTGAGAATTCGACAGTCGAATTTGCACCTTAGTGAAAAACTCCCTGAATGCGCCAGGATTTTGGTCTTTTTTTATGAAGTTAAATCACCATATTTCAGCAAAGGATGTTATTCAAGTGTTATGATGTCTGATTTCTCTAGATTTACCAGTATGTGAGTGTTTAATACTCAGCCAGAGATCATATTTCTGTATGTAATTCATCCCAAATAGCTAAAGCAGCCATGTTTCAAACAAATCAGTCTCCAAGATGGTGACTGGTAGCACATTACTTGATCTGATCACATAAATAGATCCCTTGCCTTTCTTATAGGTTGTTTTGTGTTTTTTCCTGTCTCTTGACCAAATAGATGAATTCTTGTTGACTTGATTTTAATTTTTTGTAGATGCTGCATTATACTGAGTTGCCATTACAAAACAATCTTTCATTTTTAATTTCACGAGTCAGGGAATTGGCTGGTAAAAGTGCTGCTCATCCTGCATTATGTCTCTGAATTATTCTATTATTATTATTATTATTATATTGAATTACTCCATTCACAAAGCACAAATATGGTAAGGGATTTTTGGTACCTGGTGGATGGAAGCTACTGTAATGGAGTGGCATATTTTGATACAATTGGATTACAAAAACATTAATGATCTAAGACATTGCCTTTCTTTGTGTAGCAATGATATGGCTAGAAATTAGTATATGCTGGCACTATGCGACTCCCATTGCAGCACCCCCTGTTACAGACATTTTTACAACTTATTATGGGAATTTATTGGATGTCCCCCATATGCTATTCCCCAACACTGCTGTACCTGCATGTCTACCTTTCTAATATGGAATAATTGTATACAAACTGGTCACAACTCACAATGAAACTTATTAAACAAATTTATCAGAAAAATAGGACCTTCTGATAAAGCTATATTTTTCTAATAATAATCCATCTTCCTTTAGGTAAAAAAGGCCAGGTCTGCACTGTATTACACAGAAAATCTATATACTTTCCCAAGGGTACCAGTAACTCTCATTGTGAAGAAATAAGTTCTCCCAGGCAGCCTTAGCCCATCTTTATGGCATTTTACAAACATTACAAGAGTGGGTAAATAGGATTTAAAATTATTTTAATAAAGGATGATTAAAAATGCTTGCTTTTTAGTTATTACATATAACTTTATATATGACTTCATCAGCATAGCTTCAATTAAATTCTTAAACTCCTCAGTTTGGTTAGAAGATAAAGCAACATCTGTTTTTATCATTAAGCTGCTACATCTCTCTCTTATACCTTTGTACCAACATTTCTCCATCTTTATTGGCTGGACATATTATTGGGGTATATTTATCATGGTCATTTTGACCTATTTGCCGCTTTTCAGTTTTAGTCGCTGTTATTTGATGCATTTTCTTTGACTTTTTTAGTTGTGATTTTTTTTTTTCTTTTAGACTGCTTTGTGGAGTGGTGACTAGAATTTTTCTCAAACAAAAAAGGTTGATATTAAAAGAAGTAGTAGTGTTAAATCTACCACATTTCACATTGATTTCCATGGAGCATCTTTTCAATTGCAACTATTTTCAATAACGGTGACTTTTTTTAAATCACAAAAATTTCTGCGCAACCATCTCCTTAGGAGAATAATGAGTATTCACCACCCTCAGTTTGGAGAACAGCAGATAAATTTGTCACAAGGGGCTTAATAAATATTAACTATTGAAACTTTTTCACCCTATTTTATGCAAACTCGATACTGATATACTAGGTCAGGGGTTGGTAATCTTTGCAGAGGAGGGAGCCATTTCGCTCCCTCCTCCACCTGTGAAAAATATTTATGGAGCCGCAAATGGGGAGGAGCACACACTCCCGATCACATGACCTGCCAATGTCCCATCAAAAGAAGTGTCGGAGCTCATGGGCAGGAGGGAGGGAGGGAGAGCAGAATAGAGCCGGAACAAGGCAGCCAAAGAGCCGCAGCTTGCCGACTCCTCTAATAGGTGGATTATTTTAAGAAATACCCCCCATGATTTTAGTAGAATCCTGATTATATATTAAACAATTGCGTGTGTCTTTCTGTCACATACATATTAGGACACACATGTAAGGGTTCCCTCATATTCAAAAGTCAACTAAAACAATTTTATACTTGAATTAGTGGCTACGTCAAAATTGCTCTTTAGTCTCCATTGTGAATTATTATGATTTTGAATACTATCTTTATAATGTTCCAACAAGCACAGTTTTCCCCCTGTCTCTTGCAAATCTACTGCCCACTCAAAGTCACTAAATGACATTGTGGGAGCAAAGTAAAACCATTAGATAGCAATGAATATTTGATTCTGTTAACTGATGATGAGATAAATTAAATATTGGTATTACTGTGCAAAG
This sequence comes from Pipa parva, assembly GCA_019650415.1. Taxonomy (NCBI): domain Eukaryota; kingdom Metazoa; phylum Chordata; class Amphibia; order Anura; family Pipidae; genus Pipa; species Pipa parva. The sequence goes on from WMED01002527.1 coordinate 15,854, forward strand.
CTGGGGTTTTTCTATTTCCCCATTTCCCCCTTCCAAATTCATCTTCTCTACCGGTTCCTTTGTTGCTCCAAGTGTGGCACATTTATCTAGGTATTTAGAAAAGATGAGACATTTTTTACTGGTTATCTCTTGTGATATAGCAAATAGGCTATTTATAAAGCTGTTATATCCAAAATGTTTGCCCAGAAGTATTATTCTGTTTAAATCTGGCAAAAACCAATTACCGTATTTTCCGGGCTATAAGGCGCACCGGAATATAAGCTGCACTTACCTTCAGGAGGCTTCCATCAGGGCTTCGACCATACACAAGGCGCACCGGGTTATAAGGCGCAGCGCATGATGATATCCGGTTCTTGAATATTCACTGCACTTAATTGCCTGCCCGAAGTCTGCCAATGCCTGCCCAAAGTCTGCCAATGCCTGCCCGATTCCTGCCCGATGCCTGCCATGCCTTCACGATGCCTGCCATGCCTGCCCGATGCCTGCCTGATGCCTGCCATGCCTGCCCAATGCCTGCCATGCCCTGAGGTCAGTCCATAGATTAGGCGCACCGGGCTATAAGGCGCACTTAGTATTGCTGAGAAAATCTCAGCATTTTAAGTGCGCCTTATTGTCCGGAAAATACGGTAATCCCTTTGTAGTTGGTCCTGTCACTTGGCCACAGTAAGAAAAGATTTTTTTTAATATAAAAAGGGTATCAGTATTAATCTGACATAGAGGGCAAACCCAACAGAAAAACACTGCAAAGTGTGCTGGATTGAACTAATAAGAAGTCCTGTAAAATGAAAAATAATAAAAAAAATAAATGGAAAAGTTTGATAAGGACTTTATTAATATCCCCCATAAATTTTAGGAGGAGTTAGAAGGAGGTTAAGGAAATAATATTCTTGCACCTTCTGTCTCCCTGCGTATCAAACTCTGAAGGTTCTTGAAGGATAATATGACAATTAGATTCAAATTCATATTTGATATTTTAGCACATTTTCTAAATTCTTCTTAACTTCCTTTATTACACACAATTAGATCCAAGGTTCAGCAATTAAGAACTCCAATCCTCTTTTAACAAAATTTGAGGTTCTGTGGGTAATGGTAGGAATATTTATATTTCCTCATGGAATATTTCCTAGATGGACTATTATCTGAGAGAACAAACTGATATAACAGGAAGTTCCCAATTATTGCATTGTGTTTTCTCAAAAATCAAGAATCCCTTTGTACCATGGGGAAGCTGTTATTAAAGGTGTAGGTCCTGTGCTTGTATCTGTCACACAATTATACAACAGCTGAATCAATCACTAGGGCAATCAAGTATGATAACAAATCACCAGACCTACAACTGCAATGATAGCCTTAGACATCTGTTCAGTATCTGCTGTCAGCAGTAGAGACTTTCCTTAGTAATGTGTCCATGGTAACTGTCAGAAAATGTGTTTCAGCCAAGCTTTTCTAAACTTCTTAGATATACCCATCCTGTCGTGGCACTCAATTATTATGTTGAGTTCTTAAATCTAGTGCTTTTGTTTTGTCATCAGAGTGTGAATTATTACATAGATGATTGCATTTGAGACAACTCACCACTTCCCTAACTTCAATTATTTGATCCTTATTTCTGTGATGTGCCAAATTTATGCTCAATTTGACAGCCTACATTGGTCATGTGTTTATGCACATGTTCATGTTTATTTACATTGAATGTGACAACAATTTTATTAGTCATCATACATTAAAATATGCACACTGTTAAGGATTCATGGATTTGACTATGGCAGATGAAAGTGGGGAATCAATAGGATTATAGCTCAGGTACACATGCCACAGACCTCTGCAACAAGTATATTTAAAAAAAAAAAAAAATCTGCCAAGGGCTTCATTATATCATTTTGCATATCAGATCCTTACAACATTCTCGGATTCCATATTGGTTTTATTTTTGCACACCTGAAATCAACAACTGTACAGAAAATTCATCCACCTGCTGATAGATGTGTTGACCAACAGTTCTGGGTGTACATAAAACAGTAAAACGACAGAGTGGAAGATGAAAGCAAATATAAATCAATAAATCTACCATTATTAGCAGACAAGGTGATTCGAGAAGGTAAGGGACATTTTCCCAAAAAATAATTGTTCAGCATATAAAATCAAAGGATCCACATAGTTCATTGCAGTAAGGGTTTACTACTAAACGTTAATGGCACACTAACTTGTAAAAAATGTTTAGAATGGGTGATCAAAGTGGTCAGTCAGGTGTGGAGTATTTGATGTTATGTATCAAAACTCAGCAAAGAATTTGGGGGGTTATTCAGGAAGCTCCGAAGTGAGGTGCATAGTGTTCGCCTCACTTCGGAAAAACTGACATGCGCATGCTGATGTCCGGCGCGCGGACATCAGCATGCGCATTAAAGGGATTCCCCTCCCGGCGAGAGCATAAGAGTCTCCTCGCCGGGAGGGGAATCCCTTTAATGCACGTGCTGATGTCCGCGTAAAGGACATCAGCATGCGCATGTCTGTTTTTCCGAAGTGAGGCGAACACTACGCGCCTCACTTCGGAGCTTCCTAAATAACCCCCTTGATGCTGTGGTAAGCTAATTCAGAATTTTACAATATTGTGGAATGGTTTTAGGCATTTGTAAAAAAAAAAAAAAATGATGCAAAATAAGAATTCTTTAAAAAAACAGCAGTGTTACTAGTTTAATTTGATAACTTAAAGTGCAAGGTGAATGAAAAAATAATATTCTAAATCAAATCAATATTTGGTGTGACCACCCTCTGCCTCCAAAACAAGATTCAATTCTTCTAAGTATCAACAAAAAATCAATAAAAATTGACAGAAAGGGTCAGCGCTAAAACCAATCAGAAACAATAATAAACACAAATTTTGAAGGAATTTGAAAGGGAGGTTATTCCAAGCATCTTAGATCTCCTGTGGATGTAGGCTTACTTTAATCCTCCTAATGCTTCTCTCTCTTCATGTCATTCCAGTCTAACTCATGGGGTCATAGTATCACTTGCAGGACTCTTTGTTCCTCTCTATGCTGAATGATATTGACTGTATTTCAGATTCATGGTCTTGCCACCTAATAAATTTATAGCCAATCAGGCACCTCCTTGATTGTATTGCATGAAGGGTAACTAATAGTAGAAAGAGAACTGATGTTGTCACTATTGAGACTTCATCTTGAATAATGTGTACAGTTTTGACTGCTCTTTCTATAGAAATGAATTTATAAAATGGAAACTGTTTAAAGAAATTGTGCAAGGTCTTAATCTCAACATGTAAAGTTTAGAATAAAGTAGGGGAGGACATAATATTATAGAAACATTAAAGAGAAATTCAAGAAGAAAACGTGCTAGATAAGTGGAAAATTACTTATACCAGAGGACATTGTCTGAAGTTGTGGGAATGAAACTGAAGGATAACATAAATAAACAAAAACATTTTGAAACTCTAGAAAAAATGGAAGATAAGATGAAATTCTATGTTTCTCTGATGGTGATTGACTATTGAGTTTGATCTTTAACCTCAGTAACACTACCCTCCCAAGTCAGGAAGTTTTATTGTCATAAAGAGTTTTACCACAATTTTTCATTCTCCCTATAATCTCCCCTGTATTAGTGAAATAAAACATTGGTGCCAGTATTGTGGGAAACTTAAAAATGCACTATTCTGCACTGGCCTTCCATTGGCAATACATTTTGCAAGCCTAACACAAGTGGTTAAATCTCTTTCTGTTGTGGCATATAAAACTTCTTCTCTGTAGGCCGTGAGGGACAATTTTACTGACAATGGGGATTTCAAAATCACAGGGAGTGTCCTTCCATTACTGTACATATAAGTAATCTGTTATACAGAATGGTTATGGGTTTACAGATGTATCCGTGCTGTGTCAAATTTTTAAACTTGGTTTTGTCATTTGAACATAATGCAACAACATATCCTGAAGTTTATCACTCAACTCCAAAGAATAAAAATTAGCAAATACAGTTATTTATAGCTTGAGATTATAGTTTATTTCTTCCCTTTAACTCTGAGCAGTAATGAAATACTCAGTCATTCAGGGTAGCATTTATTTTGCTAAATCACTGCTCAGCCTTTCACTGTTGAGCAAAATGGTACAATCTGAAACTCCATTTACTAGAACTTAAAGGGCACAAGCACCACTTGTACCTGTTTTCAGAGTTATAGAAGCACCACTTCCTCTGACAACCTAAAAATCTGTCAGATAAGACTCTACATGACAGAAATCAGGTATGATTTCTTTTAGCTCACAGAAGCCACTGACAAATTGACAAAAACATAACTTATAGGTAACTTTTAAAGATCTTTAAGAATAGTGTATCCCTTTAACAGTAGTTCCTCCATAGGACTGCTTGCCCATATCTCTGACCTGAACAGCATGACATTTTTTTTAAGAATATATGAACATTATCATTTATTCAAAAAATAAACTAGAGTTTGTTTAAGTACTTATTTATAAAAGGTAGACTGATAAATTCTATTAATTATACAATGTTGTGTTCTACTTGTTCCACTTAAGCATGTGGTAGAATCTAATTAAACATAATGAAAGCAATCAGTAAGAATTTGTCAGAACGGTATTTCCAACTGTGAATAAAATGTTACTGACCCTCATTTGTGGCTTCCCTTTGTTCAGAAATGTAAATGAAGAAGCAATTGAACTTTGGGTTGGAAACATGATGTGGTCAAAAATAATAATGATAATATGCATTTAGGAGAGAATTTTAATTTATATGCATGAAAAGCGTTAACATTTTTACCTTACTGAATAGAGTGTCTTCGGTGGGCAAAAGAACCTACTTAAACACCACTTCATTATGATTAACTAATACAGAATATTCAAGAAACTATAATTACATGAAAACATAAGGGTCAGTTTAATTAAATTTGAAAAATGCAAGCTAGATCTGCAAGTGTTTTTTCTCATGTGCTGAAAAATGTTACCAGTGCTGTTCAACGCAAGTGCGGCAATAAATTAGCAAAGCACTTGAATGGGCAGCATCTTTCAAGTCAATGGAATGACCTATGTATAACAAAGGCTGCAGCTTCTTACCCTAAGTCTATACTAATAGAAATAGGTCTTGATTCAATATTTGTGTGTTATTTTAAGTAACAACTAAGGGCTTTATCTTTGTATGCAGCATAAAATGTATTTTATTTTTCAGAAGAAAGAAAAAGGTCATAGGTTTTGACTATACTTGATGGATCTGACAAGGATTATAAATGATCATGAATGGTTGCAGGAATCGTTTCTTTTGTAGTAAAGTAATGAACCTCCACATTCTCCCATTGTTTCCAGTGGAACATTAGGTAATACTTGTTTGTAAAGTGCCCCAGAAAGTTCAATTTATTCACAGTAAAAAAGTAAAAAAAAAAATAAAAATCAAGAGTAATACTTATGGCAGGATTTTGCAGTTACTGCAAATGTATAGCTGGCACAAATAACAACGAGGAAGAAAGGCATTTTTGTTCCCTGTTGCATGTACAATAGAGAGGAAAACAGTATGACCCATTTAGAAAAATGTAAAATATTTGTTTCCCACTTTACACCTTTTTATGTGTTACTTACAGAGGAAAACTGAAAGGTAAGAGAAAGGTAAGAATAATCATAAGAGACAGTAATAAACAACTGGAATATCCTGCCAGCAGATGCAATAAGACAAATTACAGAGCTCATAATCGGAAGATATACAATGCAATTTTAATAAATAAAATATTTCATTGAGTGGTCTAGATGAGCCAACTGTTTTGTTCTGATCCTGACATTAAATTCATTCATCTTTTAGTAAGAGATAACGATTTACTACTAGCTAGTAATCAACAAGCACTTAAGGGTGAAAGTTATTAAATTCGGAAAGACCGCTCTGGTTCTTTCAGAGTTTACTGAAAGAAATCTTGCGTTGTTCTCACGAGATTTCTTTTGAGATCGAGTTTTTCGATCCTGATTTTTCAAAATTTTTGATGAAAAGGTAGCCATGCTACTAATGTAATGTAAGGCTTCCTTTCCATCAAAAAAATTTTTGAAAAATTGAGATTGAAAAACTCCATCTCAAGAAATCTCAAGAGAACAATGCGAGATTTCTCCCGGTAAACTCGGAAAAACCCAGAGCGGTCTTTACGAGTTTAATAACTTTTGCCCCAAAGTAGTCAGTATGTAGTGGCAAGAGTTTGCCCCCAAAAAGGGCCAAGGGCAGAGATTAGATGTATGATTATAAACAGAGAAAAAAAACAACAGTGTTCCTCGCATATACATTTTCCTTATTTAAAGAGGATGAAAATATATTCTAAGAGGTAAGTTAGTAATAAAAACTTACCTTTTTTAAGTGAAAATTGTGCCATAATTTGGTAAAATCCTAAAAATATAACTAAATACCAAATCGTGGACACAATAAAATAGTGCATCAAACAATGGTATCAATTTCGGCTTTACTGATACACTCATAGCTAAAATACTTAAAGAGGCAGAGGGCATTTATTTAAAAGAAATGGGGAAATTTATAAAAATCAAAAAGTTTTTCAACCACTTAACACTGGAGAAAGTGTTTTTTATTATGCAGTTATCGCCTATTTAAAAAGCTTTTATCGCTGTTTCAAAAGTGACTTTTTATACATTTTTTACATTGAAAATTTGTTTTGGATCCTATATAAATCAGCAAAAACCTTAAATATCCCCCTAAGGGTTGTATATGAGATTCTAAAAGCACAGTTACATTGATACTAAGTTTTGTACCTCGTACATTATATCATATTCATAGCAGAGCAAGAGTTTGAAGATGTAATGTTTTTTTTCCATCCTTTATCCTTTTTAATATTATAATTCTCTTACCAGGTTTTGATAATTAAAATAGAGTTACCTAAATAAATACCTCATTGTTACAGAGAGCCTTTCTTCGTCTTAAATAAAAATTCTTTCCCTTTTTAGTGATTCAGGTAGCAACAACTCTTTAATACCCTTCATTCATTTTAATAAAAATGCCAAATTATTTTACAGTCAGTTTTATTATGTAGAACACAGGACACAAATAGTGGCAAAGATAAAATCCATTATATGAACATGCTAAAAATTAAATTAGAGATTTTGGGTGAAAGTTATTGAAGTCTTTTCGAGTTAATCCCGCAAGATCTCGAGTTGATCCCACGAGATGATTGCTCGAGTTTTTCGATGAATATATTGCCATACTACTAATGTAAAGTATAGCTACCTTTCCATCAAAAAATTTGATCAAAAAACTCGAGCAATCATCTCATGGGATCAACTGGAGATCTTGCAGGATAAACTCGAAAAGACTGAAATCGATCTTTTTCACTTTAATAACCTTCCCCCTTAGCCAACAGCTATCAATAAGAAATTCACACAAATACATTTTAATAGGAAAAGTTCACAACAATTCTAAAGAAGGTTTTGGAAAAGTTATGTCAGTTTCTCAACAGTAGAAAAAATTTCTCAATGGCACAAATGGCAGGACTAATATAGTCTAATTCTTTAAATATGATATTGTCAGGTAATTATCTCATCAATGTATTTAATGTTTTATCAGTATTTTCTATAAATGACTACATGTAACATTATTGTCACTATGCTGGAATGCTGCAACATTAATCCTATCTTAAAATTTAAATAAGATTTACCCTGAAGACCTTCCCCTTGTAGCAATCCTCCTTGACATCCTTTACACACTGCAAAAAACATATAGTTACCTGCATTCAAAGATAGATACAGGAGCATCCAGTTAGATAGAACAGCTGGGTATGGAGGTTTGGTCCAAGGGGCAGCCACAACTTCTACAAGTACAATCCCTGATGTTGTGCCCTGAAGTAAAGACTCATCATCTGAAGCAGGCAAAAATCACTTAAAATTCAATTTATGTCTATATGTGCTCATTTACATCCCAGGAAAGTAAAATATGAAGATTGCTATATATTCATAGGTTTGTGTTTGAGCGTCTGTTAGTTACATGTTAACTTGTAAATTCAAAAGAATAGTCAATAACTAAATAAAAACTACAGGATAAAATGGAACGAAACAGATGAAATTCATATACTAGTAGGAAATACACAAAAAGATAAAATAACTTCTCTATAACATAGAAACATTTATACAGTGTAACAATATCGAGAAAAAAACCCTGGAAAGTATGGAGGACCAAAAATGACATAAGTATAAATAAATCAATAAATAAATAAATGAAT
>WMED01002528.1:0-17381 GCA_019650415.1 Pipa parva
GGCGTGGGAGCTCAAAGCATATGCACTTTGAGTCTCCCCAGCAAGTAACGCTGACAGTTTCCACAAGTCAGTTACAGGGAAAGTTGGGCTGAGAGGCAGATTCACCATGGGATACCTTTCAAAAGGTATTTTTTAATACATTTAAATGACAAAGTTGTTTAGTCTATGCTATGCTAGACTAAAAAAAATGTCATTTTCAGGTGACGGGTGCACTTTAAACACTATCAAAAAGGGGCAAGTTCTGTGTATGATGATGTTTTAAGTGATTGGAACTTTTTATCTACACATTTCTCTCAACAATAAAAATGAATCTATTTTTTGGAATTTGGCTGTATCTGCTATATGGGTTTTAAAAATGATGATCGTTTCTATCTGCTTTGAAACAATATCCTGATCGTGGTATTTTGCCCAGTGTCCGTCATCTTAAGGCTTTTTCCTCATCTTATTTCTGGTGAGCAGATTGATTGAATTTTTTCACAATTTGGGTATACACAGTTTCAGTTCACCTCTCCTATTGGCAGATTTGGGTTGTATTTATTTATCGTTTATTGTTGATAAGGCACTTAGTGCCATTTTTTGCGCTCTCAGCTTTTGTCATTTTTTCCACTGTGCAAGAGGTGTTGAAGCACACTTCACAACTGAGAAAGCTGCAATCAAAAAACTTTGGACAGCACATTTTGGACTTCACTTTGGATTATTTTTTGGATCACGTTTATAGCGCCCCCTGTTTTGTAGTTTTTAAAAAAAAAAAACCTCACAAAACATGTCCCAGAAACAGGATTTATTGAAATACAAAATGATATAAAGTTAAAGAAACTGTACAATGCACCAAGTCATTTACATTAGAATATCGAATCAAACTTTTTTTTAATCCTTTGTCATTATAATATAAAGAATCTTTTTTTTTTTTTAAAATGACATCATAACACAAATTTCTTACTAAACCAATATAATTATGATAACAATGTAATAATATAGTATGCTACAATCCAGTGAGATTGCTAAAAGTATTGATGTACTCAAAGAGAATAGAAGGCAGTTGTTAATAAACAGGTAGAAAAATGATTGGGGAATATTTTCTATTAATTAATTCGGAGAAGTGATTTCCCAGGTCTATTAACCCATGACCATCGATTAGCCTTCTTTATTCTAGTTCCAATAGATCAGTGAATGCTGACAGGTAACAAATAAAGGACACTAGACACCCGCAAATGTTACTCTTGTTGATACATATCCCTCATTGTGTCTAAAAGAAAAATCACCTTCTATAAAGCATTGAACTGTATTCAGTTTTTCATATTAATTTGGCAAAGTTAAAAAAGATACAAGTTCTTCAAACAGATCAGCATGCCTGTATGCTAATGTTTACTCCGGCAATGCATTATATTACCCACTGTAATGCATGACACTATGAATTATTATTTAGTGTTATTTAAAATAGCACAGAAGTAGGATACACATTTTTTACACTCAATATATATATAACTTTAGTCTGTTAATCAAAACAAAAACATAGGTCTTCAAAAATGACTCTGAATCACACTTTCATTTAGGCCAGGGGTCGGCAACCTTTAGGGTTGAGAGAGCCATATACGTGCCGCTCTCTCAGCCCTTTTGAATCCAGAGCCGCTGACTTCACATAGGTGACGTCAGCAGTTCCAGATTGGCTAGCAACCGGAAGCCGGTGACATTGCAGCTATGCATTGGCAAACAACCCAGAATTGCTGAGAGAGCTTTGTCTCTCTACAGCGCTTGCCGGCAATTAGCAAGCAGACTGTAACGAATGGTGCTTGCATTTGAGCACCGCTCATTACAGTCAAAGAGCCAGATGTGGCCATCAAAAGAGCCACAGGTGGCTGACCCCCAATTTAGGCACTATAATTGAATTGGAAGGAGAGTCCTTTGCTTCACACAGAGTGAAAGTAACCAAGAGGTGGGCTGATTTAACTAAGCACAGGAAGTACACAATCCAGGATTTGGCTTCCCTTTCAATAGAAAGTATACAAAAAGAATCAAAATTTAAATTTTATATTGTTATTTTATTAAACTTTTCATTGACAAAATTGAAGATAAGTATATGGCAAAATGAAAAGGCTGAGTTTTCATATACTCAATTTCTTGTACTTCAAAATTAATAGCCCCCATTAAATCCTCTTTCACATCTGTAAACCCATTTGGATTACAGGAGGTCCCACTGTTCACATGCAAAGGCATCGTATTATTCTCTATGGTACTCACATCCACATTAACAGAACACTGTGAATGTGAGTTTCCCCTGAAAACAATAGGATGCCTCTGGATTTAAGCAATTGTAATTGTAAATGAGTTGTAATTCCAGAAGAGACCTAAGCACAGTAACAGGAATGAACAAATAGAGGCAAAGACAACTAAGGTCTAGTAACCCATAGCAACAAGGCTGGTCAACTTTCAATGTTCTGGTGTGGTTAGAAAAGTGAAAGCTAAGATCTGAATGACTGCTAGACCTGGGTAATCTTTAACCCTGTCGACACAGAATATCCTTGGCATTTTTTCACATATGCAGAGTAAAACAACATTTCCACAGTACCAAATCACTAAGTAACTGAGACTAAATTGCATATGATAAACAAAATCAGCAACATTATTTGCTTATACATTAACAACAAGTTAACAACAAACAGAACAAACACCAAAAATCTATCTTGTTTTAGTTGCTTCTTACTAAATCGTGCAGGTTAGATTTTGACTACACAGCTTGCAGAAAAACAATTTACATTTTTTGGGAAATACAAATATAACTTGGAAGTGCATATGAAAAAGCAATTCATAAAATGGAGTTAGACATTCAGTAAGTCCATAATTTTCATGATTGGGCAAAATGTTACATTTTTTACAAAAATAGAAGAACCAAATATGGAGAAAAACCTGGATCCTTATGTGAATTGGGCTTGAGAATGTATAACAATCAGATATATAATGAAGTGCATCTACACTCCTGTGTATTTCTTGTTAGAATGCTGCATTCAGACAAGGAGCTCCCAAGAGTCCTCACACTCCTTGAAGTCAATAAGGGTTGCCAGCAGATTGGTTCAATATGCAAGTATGGTTACAATCTAAACATCTGTGATGTTAAAAGTCACATACAATCACTTTGGATTCAGTTTTGCCTCACTGTTAGGAAAAAGTCAAATCTAAAATAATCACATTTTTACTTTAGTCTTAAATAAGATTAGAGGGAAGGGAATTTGAACTCATCTGAAGAAAATGTTTTTAAAATATTCATGAGGATATCGTAGAAAATAATTTGTTTAGCCCTAAGTAAATGACATCAAACTGAAGAGTCTTGGTCTATTTATCATTTCTCACAGATCTATCCATGGTAAATCTGATGATTTCAAGTTACCTAAGGCACTTACTTACATACACATGCTGTTAAGAGGTCAGTGTGCAAAATAAAATGCACCATGTGTAAATCTCCCAGTGTGTTGAATAAAAGTGGAAATAAAGTTGTTTAAAAATAAAGTTTTGTTTTTAAGAAATTAGCTAGCACAAAAGTAACAAAACACATTTTCAATTACAGAATCTAATCTGTGGCAGATCAAAAAGACCATTTACACAGAAAGACCAGATATTTTACAATAAAAATACCACATTTTACATTCTATATAGATTTATACATATCTGTGCAAATCAGTAAAAGAGTAATTGTAATATACAACCAAATGGTGTCACTCTAGCACCAAAATGTCAATATTGGCAAGTGCTGCCACTAGGGTCATAGGCAATTTAATGTCTTGTTACTTAGCTAGCTGCTGAAAGTAAATCATTTATAAAAATTGAACTGTATGCATTACTAAAAAGTGAAACCCAAATTTAAATAAATTGACAAGTTAATAAACAGTTGTTACCAAGTAGAGGTAGTTGCAGCAATGTTTTAATTAATCCCACATTAAAATATTTCAGCACACATATGGCCTTGTGCTTTTTGACACTAGTTTGCTCCATGTAGAATGCTGGTCTTTTAACCTGTGGCTGTTGTTGTATTGCAACTCACAGCATCCCAAGTTCAGCAACAGATGAAGAGTCTCAGTTTGAAGATCACAGCTCTAGATCAGAATGGTGGATGTCTCATACTGGTCAGGCTTAAATAGATAAGATAGAATACAACTAATTTCCTTCATTGCCATTACAAAGAAAACTACTTTCTCTTTGCCTCTCTTTCACTGTACCTAACAAATGAACTCTGTAGTCATGGATTTCTGTTAACAAATGAATTCCTGACATCAAGTGTTCTATTAAACAGAATTCCTGGCAAAAAGGGTAATGTTAAAAAATAGAATTCCTGACACTAAAGGTTAAACATTATGGTATTGTATAGGGTTTTTTCTTTGCCATGTCAGAAAATTCTAAATATCTACAATAAAATTAGTTTGCATTTTTTCAACTGCTAAACTTGTCACCTGATTGTGATACCAGGCAATCCACCAGTAGAATTTTCAATGACAGAGAAAGTTTGTATAAGGTAGGTGGATTGAAACACCAGGTGTACATCCCATCAGGAAAGCCTTCAGTTTGGCTAATGAAATCTTACATTTCACTCTCCTTCTTCCATTCTGACAGAATTCTCAGTCCACATCATCACAAATCTCTTCTACTACAGTATTGAAGACACCTGGTTGATCGGCATACACATGATGAGAGGCTCCTTTGATTGCCTAAAATAAAAGGAAGCATGAAAGGACTTTTATCCTGAATGCAGAGATAATTTGTTAAAGCATGGGTGAGATGGTCAGTCTCACTATCTTGTGGCATCAGTAAATAATTACCATTTTATTCAGCTTATTGAGCTAAGAACCTAATGTGCATACACTGCAGACTTACTTTGCTTTGCTGTTACCAAAATGCAGTTTTACAGTGAACCTCATAAAAAAATGACACAAAATTTTTCAAAGATTATTTACTAACTCTGTGCATAACAGTTTAAGGCAGTGGTTCTCAACCTGGGGGTTGCAACCCCTTTTGGGGTCGAATGACAATTTGCCAGGGGTCAACCTAACACCCCTCGGGATTGTTGTGAATTTTTGATACCCTTTATCTGTGACCGCAACAATTTTAAAGTCGCGACCATGACAATATTTCTATAATAAAGTCACGACTGTGAAAAAATTCCCACATGGTTATGTGATGATTGATATTAGAGCTACTCCAATTAGATCCCTTAAATCTCGATCTAGCAGGGATCTGATTGGAGGAGCTCTAATGTCAATCATTTAGCCCCACCCAACCGAGGAAAGAAAAGTCAGGCTGAAAGGGAAGATGACAACGAGAAACATTGCATAAAGGTACATTTAAAAACATTTATTTCATTAGTAGAACCTAAATTAGTATTAGAGTTTTGAGGTTACAGGTACACTTTAAGTCACAAGATGCTGGAAAATTCTAAATGAACACAAGCTGTGCTTGGCTCATTATGTTATTAAAGGAGACCTAAAGTCAAAAAAAAAAAAAAAAAAAAAGACAGTTTAAATACTTACCTTATACAGAGCCGATTGATTACAGTCACAGCATGAGCCACCAGCTCTTGATTCTTCCCCTGGTGCTTCCTGTACAGTGCACTGGCTGACAGAAGTCAGTGCACAGCTCCTTCTTCACCTTCCCCAGCTTCTACATCATCACACTCATTGTGGAGAGCGTTCTCATTGGCCCCCGCAAAGAACGTGATGACGTTTAAGCCCAGTAACACCCAAGGTGTTACAGGTTGGGAAGAGATGCGACGCTTGCTGCCAGTCAGCCAGCGCTGTGATAAGCATCAGGGGAATCATCACGAGCCGGCTAATTACAGCATAGCTCATACTGTGACTGTGATCAACCGGTTCTGTATAAGGTAAGTATTTTAACTGTTTATTATTTTTTCACTTTAGTCCTCCTTTAGGAGCAGTGCCAATTTCACCAGAATATATATATACTGCTTGTATGTATCGATTTTGAGATTATATACTGTGTGTGTGTATATATATATATATATATATATATATATATATATATACACATATATACACACACACACACATACACACACACACAGTATATAATCTCAAAATCGATACATACAAGCAGTAGTACAACTACTCTTCATTTATATCATTGATGCCATCTCCTGAAATGTAAACCACATCAGGTATGGATATATGGATATAAATGCAAAGAAAACTATGTCTTCAAAACTTTGTCAGTTTGAATTCAAAGGAATAAATTTATCTACATTTCAGTCTCTGAACATACAATTATTGGCAAGCCACTGCAATATAATTCTCTGAGCTTTGCTTTATATCCTTAACTGCCAAACTATTTGCTCCATTAGGAGGCAGAGATAGAAATATACTGTTGGTGAAGTGTAAGATAGGTGTGGCCAGAAATAAATAAATTAAAGGGGCACTATAGTGCTGATATAACTGCACACATACATATAAAACTACTTTATACTAAGCCAATTGCTGAAACAAATGGATAAAAAAGTTTAGGGAAGAAATAATACCTGCAGTTTGTTTTCCTTAATTAGTTTTCCTGACAGCTGACATTTTCCTCCCCCCACTCCCCCTCCTCTTTCTGTTCTGCAAGTCAGGCAACACGAGAAGAAAAAGCTGCCTGACTGCTATTGGTTAAGCAGTGTGGTGACCTTTTGACCACATAAATTAAGCTTGTTTACAGGAGATTACAGAGGGAAAGGTAATTTGTGCTCATGTGCCAAGTAGTAAGTAGGGCAAACATGTCCAGGGGATGGTACCTTTTCATGGAAAACTGGCCACTACACATCACACACACACATATCCTGGTGCAGGAGTTTATCAATGCTGCAAACGCAACCATTCCGAATCACATTAAAAAAACTACTGGGGAGAAACACTTCTCACTAAGGTATAGTACTGCATATGTAAAGATGTACTTTGAATATAGCTCCCCTTTAAAAATGATAAGCATGGAGCCGGCATCATCTCTACAATGCTCAAAAATTCAGAAATTTCATACAAATGATGGTCCAGTTCCTTAACCCTTTATTGTTATCTGTTCTATTTAAATACATTAAAAAAACAACTGAGTTGCAATAACACAGGTCTGAAAGAAAAATTGTAATTCTAATACAGCACGTTGAAAAGAAAGTGTGTAATCCTAAGACTTTATTGGGCTACTGATTATTTCTGTTGTCAGATAGTGAAGTATATAAACTCTAATGGATGTTTTAATTAAATAATCACTTTCCCATAGAAAGGTGTCCCACCCTCCTCCCTCAACATCTCCTCTTACCAAAGAGTTCACATAGGAACTAGGACGTTCTTGTTTGACACTCTCTCCAGTGCTTCTGTCAATCCAAGTCTCTGCTCCATAAATAAATGTAATTGGAAGTTCTTTTGGGATGTTTTGTATCCTTGACATCATTGGACGCTTGGCCCAGCCAAACTTTTCCATCATGGTTTTGAAGGCACTTTCTCCACTGTTGAACAAAGATAGTATACAAAGATTAATGAAAAAAAAAAAAAAACCATAATCAACATTTGGGTAAGACCTTGAAAGGAAAATTTAAAGTGGACCTGTCAGGTCCACTTAACAGACTGTTTTTTAGGAAGCAGGGAATTGTTTTAGCTGAATACTAAAAGTATTCAGCTAAGATTGTAGTAAAAGAAGCAAACTCCCTGCTTCTTTTCTGCTCCGATGCCCAACTTGAATCTCAAGCCGGGTTGGGTTGAGCTAAATGATGACTGACATTAGCTCCTCCAATCAGATCCATGCTAGATCATGATTTAAGGGATCTGATTGGAGGAGCTTTAATGTTAATCATCCTTTTAGCCCCGTCCAATCCAACTTGAGATTCAAGATGGTCATCAGAGCAGGGAAGTTTGATTCTTTTACTCCCTGCTTCCTAAAAAGAAGTCTGTTAAGTGGTCCACTTCAAGGATCGATTTTAAACCTGTAAACTGAAACTGAAAACTTAGATACATATAAATGTCTTATTTGCTTTGCCTTTCATAAGCATGCAATGAAATGATGCAATCAAAAATATTTAAGATAAGGGAATGGATCTTAATGGATAAAACCATAGGGCTGAAACTTAACAATTGTCCTTCAGGAATATGTATCTGTAAAGCAGTGAGTTGGAATCACATTAAGAAACGGCTTGCAGGACACTGAAATTTTACTACTTTAAGACATTGCTCCTACCTGGGTGTCTGAGCATTGCAGTGGTAGATATACTCTAAGATGGTGTCATCTTCAAAGAACTGTTCAAACTTCCTTTTCAAGTCTGGACGAAACCTCTGCACCAATCCAGGACCTAAAAGTGCTATGCATTAAAATCAACTAAAACTGGTAGCTTCAGGATAGGTCACGTATATTCAAGGTAAAATATTTTTAGTAGACAGATACAGACTGAACATCACAACTTCAGCCTATTTTATTGCTCATTATTAAGCAGCAAATCATTTACATATTTCTATTTTTAACATTCCAATTGTTTTCCTCAATCCTCTGCTATTCCAGCCTAATTTCTTCTTGTTCCAAACATATTTTCCCATGCACCATATCTATTCTTTACAGAGTCATCTTCTTCACACA
This sequence comes from Pipa parva, assembly GCA_019650415.1. Taxonomy (NCBI): domain Eukaryota; kingdom Metazoa; phylum Chordata; class Amphibia; order Anura; family Pipidae; genus Pipa; species Pipa parva. Next base: position 8,587 of record WMED01002528.1, read on the forward strand.
TCACCAACTAATGACATCTTACCAATCATTAAACCTTTGTCTCTCACTGCTCAAAATGTCTGGAATTCTAATTCTCTCTACTCTACCAAATCAGTCCCTTAACTCAAATATTACATTGGAGCACTACTGCTTATTTTATCGTTTAATATTTATTTTTGGTCCCTTAAAGGCAATTCACCAGCAATTATCAGATTACATACTTGTTACCCTCTCATTTGATTATGAGAGCTTCCCTCCTCTTTACCTTGTCTAATGAGCAGAGTAGATCTGCCCTGTGTATAACAGGAATATTTGCACATAAGTATATGTTTGAACTGTTTTCATGTACTATTTTAGGCACTTATCTCTTTATAAATTTACTGTTGTAAAAATCAGTCCTGCATTACCTTGTAGTTTAATATATACAATCAAATAAATGCAGGCACGTGAAATGCAACAAAACCCCTAGAAGTATTTAAACCATGCACGTAGATTACAATAAAATCCCAAAACATTATAAACCAAGCACACAATGCAATACAACCCATAAAAGGAATGACAAATAAACCTGTGGCGCTGTTGTTGAATTACAATTCTCAAGATCCCATACCATTTTTATTGTACACAGGTTTTCCATTTGCTTTACAGTGAAATGTGAGCTGGATTGCAGATCTAATGATTACAACATTTAAGAAAATCCATCAGTATTACACATTGTCACAGTAATACAAATCTTGTGGATTCCTGCCTGCACTTTTCATTCAAACAGAATTTTTTCTATTGCCGAAAAATTGTACTCCACTGTGTGAATCCCGAACCTACAAATAAAAGATTTAATATATGTTCTAGGGCTGGTGGTTTAGCGGAGAAGTGAATGGATTATGTAAATATGCCGTGTTGTAGATACTCTTTACATGTTAGGCAAATGAAACATAGGCAAACAAGAAACCATTTCTCAGTGCATAAAAACATGCACAGAGTGGAACCAAGTGGCCTACTCACCCCAAGGGCCGGCAGCTCTCACAACCGCTAGTGGATTAGAGCGGCCAAGCACAGCAGCCACGGCTTTCACCCATGCTGGAGGAGAACGGATTTGGCTGGGGTCTGTTGGCAAAGCAGGGAAACCCCAAGGGTCAACAAGAATGAGATGTTTCACTCTGAAAGAAGATTGAATTGCACTAAATAGAAGAGTATGCATATAACAAGTACACCCCAACTACAGATCCCATGGAAGTCAGGGAACTATTTTAAAGTTAAACTGACAACTATTTTTATAACACTGTTAAGAAATAAGGCTAAATAATTCATAACTTCAATGAGCCACAATTATGTCTTCATTGTTACTAAGTTTACTCACCTCTGGGGGAATTTTATAGAATAAGAAGCAGCCAGAAATCCTCCCAAACTGTGCCCCAGCAGTATCATGCTCTTAATTCCCATTTCTTCCCTCCATTGCTCTATGGATGATACAAACTGTTCCTCTGCCCCTTCAGGATCACTTGGGAAGTTTGGACGAGAGCTTCGCCCAAATCCTAATAAATCAAATGCATGCAAAGTCCGGGTTCTACTTAGGGAATCTAAGTTCTGAATCCAAAGTCCTATTCCTCCTCCAAAACCATGAACCATCACCAGGGGTGTCTTTCCCTGAAGCTCAGGGCTCACTGTCAGTGTCCATATCTTATTTTGATCAGGAAGTGAAACGTAGCGTGAAAAATATTTGTTCTTGATACCTAGAAATATGGAAGCAGTAATTGTTATTATAATGGTGTAAAACAAACAATAAATGGATCATATATTTTTGGTAACGTTAAACAAGAAAGCATAAAATATTTATTTTGGATTCTAGATTAATAAACAACGCTACAGAAAAAGGAGAACACAACCATGGGTGATTCTGAAGAGGAGGCAGAAATATACAAGGGTAATAAAGCATGGGTATGCTCCTTCAGTACAGGAGCAGGAGGATTGTCTTAACACTGATCTTGTCTACACTACCTGCTTCCTATTGGATTTCAACAAGCAGAGAAAGCACATAAGCAGTATTACACCAGAATTATGTTTCTCTGCTTCTTCTTCTTGCAAAATTCAAAAGGAAACAGGAAGTGAAAAGGATGGCAGCATGGACAGAGTAGACAACGAGGCAAGCAGGAGGCACCACTGGACTGAAGGCGCGCACCCATGAGCTGCCCTCTTCAAAATCCCCTTTTGTCAGAACTGGAATATGTACAAGGCAATCTAGTTTACGGTCTAGGGCCCAACCACTGCAAGGGGCCCAGCCAAATATATATATAATTATTCTACATCAGTTCACATAGTAAACAGGATAATAGACAGACAGACAGATACTTTCAGAATAACACCCAAACAAAACAGAGGTCAAATAAAATAGATGGCAGCAGAATACAAGGTTAAGACAGTAGACAATCAAGGCAGTATTTCCTATTTTTGCAACTAATGCCAACAAAATGCTAACCCAGAAAGGGACTATGCACAGTCTCAAGTGCCTAGCAGCTGTAGTCCAATTAAAAAGTCAATTGTCCAGTTGCAATGCCAAGTGACCAACAGTTGCTTTCTAAAAGTCTTATGTTCACCGATACCCCTAATTACCAGCCAGCCTGTAAGTGTTATAGAGGTATAGAGATGGAGTGGGCTATTATGCTCTTTCAGATTTAGCAGAGCAGGTTGTGCTTGTGCAGTAAACACCTGTGCTTAATAAGGCTCAGCATGGATGAGTAGGGGCTAAGGAAGTACCAGCTATTATCTCCAAATTTGTAGTGGAAATGGAGGGACAATACCTGTAGGGTAAAGTTTAGCCATGTGTTTTATATAACTTTCTTTTAACTACTTACAAGATGGCTAGTTTATGGAATTACCAGTCAATCTATGACTTTAGAGACCCTTTAGAACATAATGTGCCAAGTTTGATAGCAACAAAGTCACAGGTATAAAGCCAAATGTCCAGTAATCCAGTTAGAATGCTAAAATCTCAGAGGTTTATATTCTCATATAATAAATAGGGGTATACTCCTCTAGTTAAGTGGGTTAAATAATCAACTTTTTATGGCAAAAATAAAACATTTGGATACACATTTTTAGAATGTTTGTAAAAAAAAACAAAAAAGTGTGTGTATATATTTACATATACACACAAAACATATTTGTCATTTATTTAGATGAAGAAAAGCTTTAGTGATCTCTTTGCTATCTCTCATTTTTCCCATCCCTGTTTATAGTGCCAAATCTAAAGTAGTGTAGTGATGATAGGATATTTAATTTATTTTAATAATATAAATATGCATTTGTCATTGCAAATGTTGATTACAGCCAGGGACTAAATGTATTTTAAAATGTATGAACTGATGCTATGATACACGACCATTTTAAATTCAGTTGGTCTAAAAATCTATTAAAAATAGAATAAATTGTATGTGCACTGGATTAAAATTTCAAATTGATAAAGAGAAAGCTAAAAACAAATAATACGAGGATGTTTGTATATTTTATGTTCCAATTTTGTAACAAACTTCTATAATTGGTGTCTTGTAGGTGGTCTCATTGAGCACATTAACTTATAAAAATGACAAGTTCTAGTCTTTAGTCAAAGTAAAAAGCCATGTCTTCGCTGCTACACCTGATGTATCCAATATTAATTACCAATACTCTGGGCGAAATTTTATAAAATAGAAAATACCGATATTGCAATATCTCATTTTACAGATATCGCAATATCGGTAAAACTGATAGAGAATTTTTGCCGATGCTGCTATATCGAAAATGTGATCTAAATTTTTCAATCTGTTTATTTCTATGGAAAATCCTGATATCGTGATATTGAAAATTTGATTCTGATATTTCAATAATTTTTGATGTTTTTTTAATTGATTTTTTCTGTCGAAAACAGCCTTTTCGACTTTAATAAACTTTGCCCTAATTGTTTTCTTATACACAGAGACTAGGCTAATGGTACCAGATAAGTTCAGGGAAGTTCAAAAAATACATTAATCTTTTACTAATTAGGCCTCTGCAAAAAAGCATTGGCCTAACAAAGTGAAAAAGCAAGAGAGAAGAGAAGCACTATTTCAAAATATCCACAAGAGGGAGCATCTATCATACAAATAAAACCACAGGTAAACTCATCCAGAATACCTTGTAAGATTAAGGACATATTATAAAGAGGTAATTCCATTGGTTTGCACCATTCATAGATTTCTTTGACATGATTGTTCCATAATTACAATGTGCTCATTGCCATTTTTTTGTTCGTATAAAGAGGTAATTCCCCTTCTGAAGAGATTTTTCCACACTGCGAGACAATTTTCCCATAAGGTAGCAAAGTCAATTACTAATAATTCAGGCATATTAATTTCAGATACAGACCATTCCCAGCTCACATTGGCATTTAGTAGTCACATTTTCTAATACCTTTTGAGAGAAATGTCATAGTAGTAAAATTTAGTAACTGACCACTTTGTTCCAGTGATGTCAGATCTGCATATTCACACCAATACACCTTGGGAAAAGTGTCACTACATGACAAATATGTGAAATGTTGTCGCATTATTGTCAAGTAAATACATAGGGCAGGGGTTGACAACCTTTTTGGCTGAGAGAGCCATATATGTGCGGCTCTGCTCAGCCCTTTTGAATCCGGAGCCGCTGATGTCATATGTGACGTCACATGCGTGAGGTCAGCGGCTTCAGATTGGCTAGCAATCCGGAAGTGCTGAGAGAACTTTGTCTCTACAGCACTTTCTGGTAACTAGCCAGCAAACTAACGAGCGGTGCTTGCATGTCAAAGAGACAGATGCTGCCATCAAAAGAGCCACATCTGGCTCCAGAGCCATGGGTTTCCGACCCCTGACATAGGGGGTTATTGACTAAAGTCTGAATTGGCCCATAAAGGTGTGAATTTTCCACAGTCGCACAGTACCCAACAGAGTGCTATTGTTGCATTCGCCACCTCACTAAGGGAATACTGTCGCGGTTGCAGATTTGCTATAGGAATCCACTGTTTGAGAATTCGAGAGTCAAATTCTCACTTTAGCCAATATAGCAGCAGTGAAGCAAAAAGATGTAGTCACTGAAGTTTGCAAAATGTACGACAAATCACTAAATAGCAGTAAATGATGAACTTTGCTATATATGCGAAGTTGGAGAAATGGTGACTAGTTGCAGATTCACACACCCACAGGTCAATTCACATTTTAATAAATACTCATGTAAATGAACGGGTATGGTACCTGGTTATACATGAATTCTTATAACCCGCCTTCCAGCATAAAGAATAGAAGTTTAAAAAAAATCTACTGTTTTGAATTCCAGACAAAAAAAGTCTTCTTTTAAAAACCCAAGAATTCTAGATCATTTTCTAATTCTGCTTGCATGACTTCGACTCGTGCAAGACTAATCTCTATTGGAAATCCGTTACTGAATACACAATAGTAACCATTGTGTTGGATTTCAGACTCATATTATAACATATTAGGCTCTCGTGTTATACTACATGATTCTCATTAAACGCAGCACCGGACTGGGCTATAGTGGCCCACCAAGAGGGCCCCCACCGCATCACGTGACGTGACCAGCATCACAGATGCTCAGAGGTGAAAAAATTGAGCACTGGAAAATCATCCCTTCTGATTTAATTAACTATGGCAGAAGCAGAAGTAATACCAACAAAACACGTGCCCCACTTGGCATTAAAGGTGGTGGCAATGTGCATTTTCATGTGTTTATACTGGCAAAACTCCTGCCTCCATTGATGTTCACAGAAATGAAAGGGTAAAAACACTTAGCATTGCTCTGCTGAATTAAAGGAGAACTAAAGGTATTAAACAAGACAGACTTATTAAAAAACCCTACCAGATATAGAGGTGATTCACTACAGTCACAGTATGAACTGTGCTGTAATTAGCCGGCACCAGATGCTTCTTCACAACGCAGGCTGACTGAGAAGCCATCGCAAAGCTCCTCCCAACTTGTTTCACCGTTGGTGATAAATGGTTGAAACATCATCACATTCATTGCGGGGGCAAGGCAAATGAGAACACTCCCCACAATGAGCGTGTTTATGTGTGAGGTGGAGAAACAAGTGGGAGGAGCTTCACCCTGGCTTCTCTGTTATCCTGTGTGCTGTGAAGAAGCATTGGGTGCCGGCTAATTACAGCACAGCTCATGCTGTGATTGTAACGATTCACCACTATTACTGGTAAGGTTTTTAATAAGTCTTTCTTGTTTGATACGTTTATGTCCCCTTAACTATGTGATAAATATGTCTCCGTTCATTTTACATCAGTGTAAAAGTGACAAGCACTCCATATCAGGGATTTCTTGAATTATCAAAAACTGGCATTTATTTTTTCATCAGGTGTCCTTGTATGTCTATTGTATCCACAGACTATTTTCCTATGCCTCCAATAATATCTATGGAACTAGCAGAATTCTTTCACACGTATACAGTATGAGCACACTAAGTGCACCAATAATCCTTCTGAATATACTACTGCCTGATTTATAAAATAGTGCATAATTACATGCTTTCCATTGAAGGAAGATAGTGAATGGAATGACACACCAACATGCTTCAAAAGAGAAATAACATGGGTTCTGGAAGACCTAGCCTAAACGTTACACTGAACATCTAACATTATTTACTCTCATCAAGCTTCTCTATCTTGAGTTTAAATGTTATAAACAAGCCCCTTTATCTCAAAACACACAATATATTGTATACTTTCATACAAATTTCATTGTCTTCATGATAGCTTAATGTCAATGTATTCAACCCTTGCTGACAGAATCATGACTGTGCAGAATGTATTAATATGGTAGGTATGGTTCTCTCTCTTTGCTAGCACCACATAAAGTATTACTCATACTGCTTCACCTCTGTTAAAGTCTTTGTTAAAAGAAATTTTTCAGAGTTGGGAAAAAACAACAATTATTTCTGAAGCAGGTTCCCTGCCCCGCTCAAAATCCTAGAAGGCATAGGTTTTCCATAATAAACTGTAAATGTTTAAATTTAAACAGCCTTAACTGCTATGAAAATACTTATTGCCTCACTGTATCTGATAACAGCAGCGTCAGACTGAGGGTTGATAGGTCCAACAGGAAGCCCTGCATCACAAGATAACAAGGCCAGCAAGAGAGGAGGTCTTAGCCATGACGGGCTGGACTGCTGGGTGGGCCCCCTTCAGGCACTTGGCCTAGGAAATAGCTCCATTTGGTGTCTGGAGCCCAATGGAAATTTTCCCAGTGTCTCAGCAGGCCACTCCAATGCTGGACACCAGTAAGTGAAGGGAAGAACTTTCTGTGATTGGATTGGTAGAAGAAAAACATGAAAATTCAGGTAGCCAGGCTGCTCATGTGCAAGCACCATATTTAAAATATATTGACATTTTTTTAGTCTAGAAAAAAGAAGAGTAAAAGGTGACCTAATAACCATGTATAAATATATCAAGGGTCAGTACAGAGATCTCTCCCACAATCTATTTATGCCAAGAAATGTAAATATTACAAGGGGGCATCATCTGCATATAGAGGAAAGAAAGTTTCTACACCATCATAGAAGGAGATTTTTTACTGTAAGAGCAGTGAGGTTATGGAACACTCCGCCTGAAGAAGTTGTCATGGTTGATTTCATTAAAGAGTTCAAAACTGGATTGAATGCTTTCCTTCAGCGTAAGAACATTTCAAGTCATGGATACTAGAAAGCTGGAGGTGGGACCTTGACCCAGGGAATTACCATATTTGGAGTCGGGAAGGAATTTTTCAATATTATGAGGTTAACTGGCTCTCACCTAATGGGTTTTCTGCTTTTTTCTGGATCAACATTGCAGGAAAATAGGCTGAACTGAATGGACTTGTGTCTTTTTTCAGCCATATAAATAAACTATGTTACTATGTCCCAATAATTAAATCTGATCTGGTTACATATGTGGAAACATTGACTGATAATGTGAGGCTTATGCATTAAAGTATGAATTTGATAGCTGAAGTCAATTAACATCAATTTGGGTTGCTACACTCTGACAGGTGCTGATTTGCTACTTCTTATTCACTAAGTCAGCGGTTCTCAACCTTGTTGAGACCGCGACCCCCTGTGACGTCACCATGCCGCGCGGCGTAATGACGTTTTGGCCGAACATCACGTACGCGCGTCACGTGGTGACGTTTACTGCCGACGTCACCCGCAGGAACCCTTATAAGAAGGGTTCCTGCGGGAGCTTCCGGGAGTCGGCGCGGTTCTCGACCCCAGTGGGACGTCCTTGCGACCTCGACCCACAGGTTGAGAACCGCTGCACTAAGTGGTGGACTTCCTTAGCAATGAAGTGATATGTATCGAGCACTATTTCATGCACAATCAGTCAAAAAGTAGAAGAGAAGTAATGATGCAAATTCAAACAAGTGATGTCATCTTTACAATGTAACTTTAACTGTTACATCCATTTCTACATCACCATATTCCTAGTTCACATTGTCACTGGATCACTATATTTTCTTTGTTATTTGAGTGTAAAGGTGCATTACACCACACTGGAGCCCTGTTGGTCAAAATGGCAAATTCAGAACAGTAAACCTTGCCAAAAATTTACCACTATGACTTAATTAAATGCTTAGTTAATAAGCAAAGTGATATGAAAAGTCCATAACCATCATAAGGTGTTGATTTAGTCACTAATTTACAACATCAAAAAGTTTGATGAAAAAGGGGAATGGAGGAATGGCAAATTGATGCAAATTCGGACCAGTGTGTGACTATTTGCACTTTTATGATAAAGCCTCTAAGGGGGGAATTCACCATTGAGCGAAGTGAG
>WMED01002529.1:0-16131 GCA_019650415.1 Pipa parva
ATGTGCTCATGTACATATGTAGAATTGACAAAATAAATAATATCTATCTATCTATCTAAAATGGAACTATACTTCAATACTTTGTTTTACCACATAAGATTGTTTTAGAGTGGCTTGCATTGTATAAAAGTAAGGGTTAATAAGGTAATTAATATTACATATCATTGGGGCATATTTCACAAGATTTATATAGCTGCACTATTGCAGTAACCAAAGCAACATATCAGCTGTAAGATGTTAGCAATGAAAACTAATTTCTTAGCATGGGTTACTGTTTTGCAGTAACAAAGTGTAATAAAGAAGTCATGTGCTCTGGTGCAAGATAGGCAATGGGCCCCATAACATCCGCCATGCTGCCACCTTCTTTGCTCCTTAGATCAAATACAAAGGACTTGTCAGGATCTGTGCAGCTGGTGGTGTGGTAGCAGTCATGGTGGAGTGGCTATGCCCTCTGGAAACTTTGTCCTGGCTGCTGCCATGACTGCTGCAACCCTTATTGTTACTCTCATGAATCACCAGTTCAAAGTCGATCAGGAGAAAGTGAGTGGTGCACTGATAATGTCACTAGTAGGGGGCACTGCCCCACTTTAACCCATTGTAACTTGGGAGGTATGCTAATATGTTCATTTTTTTAGAAATGAAAGTGCAGCGACAATTTGGAAAAAAATACACTTTAAAAACTGTTCAAAATGGTATTGAGGTGCCACGCAAGTAATAGCTGTGGATACTTTATCCACAGTACATGCTGTCTTTTGCAGCTGTGGATTTACCTCTCAGGAGCTTATAGACACAGAAAGCTTGGCACATTTGGTCACACCCACTAACTAGTCTTACCCCTTTTGTGAAAATAATCACAGACTGATGCAGTGAACTGAAGTGCTGTGTGACTGATAATTTCATGCAAAGTGAAACCACAAATGCTATGATCAACTTTTAAATATTAAAAATAGTCCCCTGATCTCCCCTTGCCTACATCCTGACTAGGAGAGAGGCATTCTTCTGTGTGTACCTATGGTGAAATCCAGCACTGGCTGCAGGTAAAGAAGCCAAAGAAAATATTTATTACAGTAATTCAGCACCCACCATGAATAGTCTCTTTACCAAACAGTTTTAGAACCAGGAACAATAAATAGAGCACTTCCTATTACAACAGCTCCCACATGTCTGTACCTTTATACATCAACATTTACCCATGCTCCCTCTTTGTACATCTCCTGCAGCCATAGCTTAGGGATAGACCAATTAGGTGCCCACGTGTACAAACCAGCCTTTGATTATTTTACTCAATTTTCTGCTCTCACAACTTTCGTGGAGATAGCATTTAGGGGGTAATTCAGGATAGTGCAAAGTGAGGTGTGGAGTCCTCGCCTCACTTCGCACTGACTGATATGCCTTGCTGATGTCCTGCACGCAGACATCAGCGAACGCTTTAAAGGGATTCCAGTCTCGGCGAGACCACTCAAGTTGCCTCGCCCAGACTGGAATCCCTTTAAAGCGCTCGCTGATGTCCACATGCAGGACATCAGCGAGCGCATATCAATCAGTGCGAAGTGAGGCAAGGACTCCGCACCTCACTTCGCACTATCCTGAATTACCCCCTTAGCCACTGAACCTGTCTCATCTACAGTCTAAATTCAGCAACTGATTCAGTGCTGGCATTCCAGAAGAAAGTCTTCTAAGAAATTACATTTATTAATATAGCCTACATGCCAGAAACACAATAAATGCTGTGTATACCTGATGAAGGGAGGCAGTTGCCCCCTAAACATTGTGTAAACTTGTTCCGCAATAAAATGGGGATTTCTATTTGTTATAACACGGTGAGCAGCCTGGATTTATTTGCATTGTACAGTTGTTTTGGGTCTGCTGGAGCTCTTCCTGGCTAGCTCCTGGATAAAGCAAAGGTGAATGTGATATGACTGTGTAACAGAAACACAATCAATCCATAATCCCATTCAAGACACCTACTTGATTATTTCTGCTTGTTCTGCATACATTATTTCACAAGGTCATGGCAGCCTTTGTAGCATTTCATCTGACTCCTACAAAAAAAGCTGGTGTTCTGGGCACTGGCTTCTACAGAGCATGTGAGAAAACTAGCACTGAGTGTATGCTTCATATTCACAGTTTAATGTACTGTGTGACATTCTCCAGTCAATCAGACACTTTGTGTGATGATATGTCAGGGTTAATTAGCATATTACTGAGGATCTAATATGGCGGTTGTGAGATACTATCACCACCAGTTCTATAAGATTGCACTACAACCCAAAAGTACTGACTTGCTGCTTCAGAATATAGCAGTTCAGGCTGGCAGACCCTGGGTTTCTGCATATCAGTTATGGCTGATCTACATTAGTTCTACTTTGTATGGGACGTGTCTTTATAAGAAGCAATGACAATTCATCTTGTAAATTTTGAGGATCACTTGCTCTACTGTTTGCCACTTAAGCTAGATTGGAAGGCAGTGGTTCCCCCTCAGGTATTCAGCAACACAAATTTGTTCCTAAGCTAATTTTATAGACTGTACAAAATAGTCCTGGGCTGTTCAGGAAAATACTTTGGTGTCTTTATTATACCTGGGCTGCAGACCTTTGGTTATTTGAGCTGCATAGGTGCCAATATAGAAGTACTTGTACAACCCTGTTAGCAGCGCTTTAACCTATTGTTTGTTAGAGAAGATGTTGACAGGCACCACTTTTTGTTTCAATAGAGGACATATATGGCTATAAATTTATGTATAATTTATAGTAAAGAAACACATTGTATCAAAGCCTCAATTCAAATACAGTATGTTGGGGCTCCTATGGAGTCTGTGTAGGAGAATATGCTGGCACTGCATTGTAGAACTTCTGTTCAGTTGTTTTCCTTTTTAACAGGCACCTACTCTTCTGTCCCTGAAGGCATTGTGAAGAGTGAGCCAGGAGAAGAGACTGGAGCTTGTGGCCAAGGGATTAAACGGGAGCGAGAAGTTCCAGATAGTTCAAGCACAGGTGATTTGCGAGTTTTATATCCTTTTTTTTTTTTTTTTTTTTTTTAATTGTTATTCATTTCTTTCCTGTTCTGCCTAGAGCTTGACTAAACGAAACTAGAGTAATTACTTAATCTGTTTATTAGAAGTATTCCAGTGATCAATCCTGCATCCTCATTACTTCCTTTAGTTAAAACTACATCATAGAAGCTAGAGGCAAAGGCACTGCTTGATTCCACATGTGGAACATATGTGAGTTGTGTTTGCATTTTAATGCAAACATTTAAAATAATAGAAAAATCACGTTAGCAATATTATCATCCCAAATCTTCCATTTTTCATAATCAATGTTTCATTTTGTCACCTTTATAAACAAACATCCTTTTTTTTTTCTTTTTTTCAAAATATGCAGATTTCATAATATTGCTATTTAAGTGAGCAAATTTCTGCTATTGCACAGGTCTTTTTATCAGAGGTACCAGGCTGCACTGATGAAAAGAATTATTTATGTACAGGACAATACTTGAGGCAGGGCACGGGGTTATAACATTTTGTAGAAAGATAGTTTTCACAAAATAAGAAACTGGGATAACCTTATCTAACTAAGTTACTTCCTTGGGGTTCGTGGTGGTTACTGCTACACCTGGATAAAGGGTCTTTTGAACTGTGGTTTGGAAATTCAGAGTGCTAGTCTTGTTGAAGCTGTCTTTTTTTCTTTTCATCTTATGTTTAGAGGCAGAGTAATCACCACTCCAAGGTACCTTACTGGAGTGGGTCTTTGTCTCAACCTTCCCTGTATAGATACACCAGATCAGCTCTTAATAACTAGGCACAATGTTCCCCTTAAAATTGGCCAACCAACATGGCTATAGGATCCTTTACATAGCTGTTTCAGCATCATGGACTCAATCCTTGCCCAGAGCAATCACATTTCAGCTGAATAAGGTGGTCAGCAACTGAATCCCTGAGAAATTTTCATGATCTCATTGCAAGCTAGAGTGGAAACTATATTGCATCTCAGTTTGACTCTCTACTGGGCGACAAGTGTCTTCTAAAGTCTCAACCAACTCCCTCAGGGACACATCTGGATTCAACTTATGATGCAGTCTAATTAAGTCATAGTCAGGACCCTTGAGGCTGCCTTGTAGTTTAATACACGAGGTATGACCCAACCAGTCTATTTACTAATTGCCAGAACAGCGGAGTTCAAAAGATTCCTCCCCTGATGGTAAAGGCCTCATGCCTGAAAATAGTTTAAATGCCTTAAAGTCAATTGTTTGGGCCAGCTGTAAGAAATGCTCAGTCATCTAATGGAATGCATCCACCCCTTAGCTTTCCACATTAATTCACTATCATTTGAGCTGGGGTCGCTTTGGACAGGGGTGGTGTGACATCTTGCTGTCCCATCATCATTGGTATGCAGTATGTGAACTCCTTGAGGGCTAAATAAAGTGTCCACTTTCAGTGGGAGCTTCTGCATTCTCTTCCTGCAGCTCCAGGAGCACCAATGCCCAGATATCCTCATAATTTAAGCTGGGTTCCCTTTTGGGTTTATAATAACAGGGCTTTCCATGTTTAGTTGGAAACCGGTACTGTCTTTACTTGGGGTAATTGTTCTTCAGGGGTGTTTAGGTGCATAGGAGCAACCACTAATATGCTTTGGGAGTTTCACCCTATTTCTTTGCTCTATTCCCAAGTACTTTGTCTGCCTCTCTGGACTTCTAAAAGTGGCTGTGAGCATGTTTATACTGTTTTACATTGCAATAGTTAAACAGGGGTAAGATTCACAAAATCCCCCCTAGGAAAAAACTACTGTTCAATTTTCACGCCGGTTGCCTCTTTTAAAGAATCTAGCCTTCCTTCCTCTGCTGCAGGAGAGAGGATTGCACTGCAATATCATGTACTTCTCACCAGAGCCATTGTTTCATGGCAGTGCCCAAACAGGATTAGCCATTGCTTTCTAAGAATCAGTCTGTTGCAGCACCCCACCATCAGTACAGGACACCCAGAGGAATGTTTTGACAAAAATATACATGGTGTTGATGGTAATTTTATTGCAAGGCTCAGCATGACTGATACTACTGTGTATATCCCAATAGGCTATGAGCTCTTTCAGTTAGGCCGTGCAGATTCTGCAACAGGAGTTGGGATGAGGACTGAGCTAGTTCGGGAATCCTATCCCTGGGGTACAAGACTTAATGGAGAGAGGGAGATTCCACAGAGAACTGGTAAGTTCCATGTGGCATAGTCTGGTTTGCCTATCAGTATGTAAATATTGGGGGTTTGGTACTCCTACATTTTTTTTTCTTTGACAATTGGTGAATCAACGTTAGAGGTTTTTTACTTCTAGCACATTGTCTGATATGTATATTAATGTATTAATATCAGGGATTATGTACACCTAGTGCATAGTCTGGCTTGCCTATCTATGTATTAATATCAGTGGTTTTCTTATTATTGAATCTCGTATCGTTGTTTTTAGCCTGTTATTCATGTGCTAATTCCTGTCTTCTCTCAGGCCTCTCTGATGCCAGCCCAAATATTATAGTGAAGATTGAGCCTGATGATGATCCATTTACATGGGGCTCAGAGCTGAATGGAGAAATGGACTCCTCTGGAAACCCTGGTATGAACCAAATGGCATTCTCTTACCGTTGTTAGATTGTCTGCTGTTTAAAGGGACCAGTAGACATCCAAATTCAGTGTATGTTTAATAACCAGCACAGATGCTAGCAGTATGTTTTGCCTCTTGTTTCAACTTTATAAAGTTGTGTTTGGGGCCACATCTCATGGATTCCTTTCTTAATAGTTCACTGTGGAAGGGACTTGATTATTCTACCCCTCTTCTCTACCTGTATTCCGAATTCTGGTGTTTTTGGAATGTATTAGAATACAGAATAAGAGGAATAGGTTTAGTCTCATAAAAACTAGCCTTTAGAGTGAATGATGAAAGATGTGGCCAGAGATCCATGCATGCCTTTAATTGGCAATAGTGTTTTAATCCCACCACTGCCTTTATCTTTTCGATGTAGGGAATGGTATTGTAGTTATTCAATATGGGTATTCAGTGCTGAAGTGTTGATTTTCAAAAGGTGTGAGGAAATGAAGAAGGTGACAACTCTTAGTAATATTTAGGTGCCGGGTTCATAAACTGCAGGGCGGTGGTGCAGCAGAGAGACTAGGCCTCCCTGGAGGGACCAGAACAAGTAATGAGTTTTCAGGATGGTTTTGATAACTTCATGTATGGCTTTGAAAAAATTACAGATGAGAGGGAGAAATTAAGATTTCTGTAAGGGAATGGAAATGGAAAGTAGATATTGCTTGGGCACAAACTAAATGAACTAGATCAAGAGGACATACGGTCAAATGGAAATTGTGAAAGTAGTATAGGAGTGTAGTGAACACTTGCATGCTAATGGACTCTGTGTCCTGATGCATAATGGTGGGTTTAGGAGCAAAGAGGGAACATGAGGACTAGATTGACTGCAGATTAGCAGACTGTAATGACACAATGGGAAAGGTTAGTTTGTGAGGGTAGATACAAATCGGATTATGGTTAGCGTTAGAGCACTAGTGAAAATAAGGTCAAGATAGTGACCTTCTTGTTTAGTAGGGAAGTTGGTCTATTGTAATAGATTAAAGAGGGAAGAATAAGTGAGGAGTTTGGTTGCTCTGTTGGAGAATGGCCTATAAGTAAGAATGTTGAAGCCCCCCCACAGGATGAGTTTGGGTTATGGATGGGAAACATAGCTTTTCATTAGGCCAAAAGGCAACTGTCGAAGGCCACTAACTTTGAAAGACCTTCACAGATAAAGTTGTTCTCTTTGTATTTCCTTATTACTTTGTTTACAATTTTACAGTCCTGCAGTCCTCTCTTTATACATCAGAGGAATTCTTCAATTGGGCAGTGTTTTACAGATGTCTAGTAATCCACAGGAACCAATCAGAACAGCTGATCTGTTGCTATTGGTTACTACACCACTGCAGGTACCTTCCTTGTTGATTAATTCCCTATAAAAAAACAATAATTTTTATAATTTAAAATTCAAAGAGCTGCCATACTGATGCAGTAAATAGGAAGGACCTGAAATTTTACATTTGCTTAGGTACTACGATAACCAGCCTTTCCATCTTTCCTGTTAATACTAATCAACGATCCTCTAGGGCAGCATTTACTGATAAACACCCATACAGACATGTAAGTGTATAGTGATGTTGGATAACTGTTTATTTGTTTATTTTTGATGAGAGGTCAAATAACAGAGAGGGATAGTATATGGCTTGTTATACAGAGGTTAATGAAATTAGGGGACTAGGGCTGGGGTCACACTAGCTATTTTTTCAGCTGAGCTTTCTTAATTAGGCTCATTATTATTTAATATCTTGTAAAACACAACGGCCTGTGTGGATTATCCCATGGGAAACAATGGAGCATATTTTTACAGCTGAGCTGAAAATCAGCAAGTGTGAACCCGGCCTTATTGATAGAAGCAGTTATCTCATCAGAACACATTTAGAGTGCTAGTGTATTTATTACTGTCTACAGACCCTTAGGTTTTATAGAACTGAATAAGTTAATGCAAAGATTTAGTTACTACGGGTGGGTGTTTAGGTACATTGCATGTGCAGAAAGGGTACAAACAGACTGTGTTTGAATGTTGTAGTGCAGGCCTTACTTAAAACAGAAGGTATTCATACAGATAACATTTCACCACAAAACCAAAAAGCAAAAGGCTAACCAGTGTGCATGGGAAAATGGGAGGAGACATGCAAATCGACTTTTATCCCTATGTTCAGAAGCATATATCCAAACCATCCCATGTTCAGAAGCATATATCCAAACCTGCAGACATCATGTCTGTTTCAGTGGCTTCTGAGGGACAGGACTCTATGTAGAAGTAAATAACTGTTTTAAGAAATTATGGGTAATTATGGTTATCTCTGTTGCAGTGGGGTTTTTTTTGCTCCACCTCACCTTAAGTTTCTTGCCCACCTATGTTAGTTACCCCAAGCCCTAACTCTCAGATTCTATTAATCCGTATCTTGAAGTGATGAGATCTAACAAGATCAAAACATGTTATGTCTGCAGGATCGCTTCTCGGCCTTTTGGCTAAGATCAAGTGTAGTATCTTTCGAGAGAAAAACTTGATCTAATGCTTAAGCCGAAACACATAAGGCATCTCAGTTCCAAACCCAGAGGTGAGGTTATGTGCAATACTCCAACCAGGCAAAGGGACCCTGCTGTAACGGTTGGTCAGCTGCTCTAAAAAAGCGGACAGACCAGGTTTCAGGCCCGTTGGTTGACCCTCGTGAGTAACATACACTTGACTAAAGTCCTAGGGTCCTGTTGAACTTTGGGTTAAGTGCCATATGTAAGCAAACAGTGTAAAATTAAGAAAACCGCTATTTGGCCCTTTGGCTAGGATCAAGCGTAGTTGTCGTTCTAATTGGGTAATGTTGGGAAACGGACATATGGCATCTCAGCTCCAAGCCCAGAGGTGAGGTTGTGTGCAATACTCCAACCAAGCAAAGGGACCCTGTTGTAACGGTTGGTCAGCTGCTCTAAAAAAGCAGACAGACCAGGTTTCAGGCCCTGCGGGACGGTTGAAAAGGTGCGACCAACGTCCTAGGGTGACCCGGAGGTAATGTCTTGTGTATACTCCGAACCCACCGGGACCCTCCCTGTCATATCGGTTGGTCAGCTGCTCTAAAAAAGCGGACAGACCAGGTTTCAGGCCCGGTGGTTGACCCTCGTGAGTAACATACACTTGACTAAAGTCCTAGGGTCCTGTCGAGCTGAGGATAATTGCCATATGTAAGCGGAAAAAAAAACAAAAAAACATGTTATGTCTGCAGGATGGGTATGTGACGGCTCTGAATTTTTGACTGTATCTGTGCTAGCACACAAGAGGTTCTGAAGGAACAGCTGACCATAGGGGCATAAGGAGGAATTAACATGTCTTTTCCCACTTACTTATAAGTGTGTTTGCTTTTTAGTTTTGTGTAAAAATGCTGTCTAGGTAGCAGAGACCGTGTAAATGACTCTCGTTTTTGGAAGGCCTGCATTATATTTCTATATCTTCTTTGCAGTGGAGATCTCTTTGACTCCTTTTGTCCTACCTCACCAGAAGCTTCCTGCTCACCTTGGTGGTGCAGTAAGAAATGTTTCCTTGCATTTTGTGCCTGACCTGTCCCGCTTCAGTTGGTTGCGTGGACATAAATAGTTGCGTGGGGAAAAATCAATTTCTTTTGGGTTTAAGACTGGACAATCTCTGATGTATCCCTGAAACTGTCCAAAACTTCTTAAGTGGTGGAGAGTTTTTTGGGTTTTTTTTACATGAGGGGGAATGTAGAGTGCATCCACTCTGCATGTCCTTTGCTTACTAATTTTGGCAATGGACAGGGATTAACAGAGACAGCTGCAATGTTGTTGTACGGTAGAGCAAACTAAAAATGATCCTCAGACATCTTCTCTAGCTCTCCAGCAGCACACAGACTCTGAGAACACCCCAACACAGCTTGAAGAGTCCCAGCAGCAAGCAGAACGTGAAAGGCAACGCAAGGTCCGTTTCTCCGAAGAGGAAAATGATGTTCTTATCAACAGCATCATGCCTCATTATGATAAACTGTTTGGCAAACTGGCAGCACGGACCTCAACTGCAGTGAAAAATGCCCTATGGAGAGAAATAGCTTCTGCTGTAAACGCCATCTCTGCATATCCCAGGTCACTCCAGAATTGTAAAAAAAGATATGCAGACGTTAAACGAAAGGTTAAAGACAAACTTTGCAAAATTGCCAAACACAGAAGGGCCACAGGTGGCAGGACTCCTCTTAACATCTCTTT
This sequence comes from Pipa parva, assembly GCA_019650415.1. Lineage (NCBI taxonomy): Eukaryota > Metazoa > Chordata > Amphibia > Anura > Pipidae > Pipa > Pipa parva. Next base: position 9,816 of record WMED01002529.1, read on the forward strand.
CTGGCCATATGAGCGGGTGATGGAGAAAATTATATCTGCTGATATTGTGGCTGGAGTACCTGGTGCCACTGACTCTGGCAGGATGGCTGACCATAACACAGCAGGTTGGTAGAATTCTTTTAGATATGGTCTGCTATGGGTGGAAGGAAGCTTGTGCAGCTTAATAAACACACAAACTAATAAATGCAGCTTAATAAACACACAAACTACTGGCAAGATTGTCTAAGAACCAAAGAAAGTAGGGCATCTCAACCAGCATACACATAATATGCCAAAGTGAGGTGCCAAGGGGTACATACATCTTATAATAACATTCTAAAAACAGCTGGGAATGACAGCACAGGAAAGTGACTTTCCCACTATACATATCCATAAATCCAACAGCACATGAGCAAAAGATAGTAAGATTTTCAATGGTTATACACATGCCAGCAAAAGATGAGAGGAAAGTAGGGTGCCCAGTGTATATATGTATATGCTCAGCATATGAGCAGAGGAAAGTAGGGTAACCAGAAGACATATGCATTACAGTACACAGATTGAAGAAAGTGCAGTTCCCCTCAACCATACACATGATGGCACAAGGAAATGAGAAAAAGCGGTACGCCTATTGGGCATGCATACACATGATGGCATAGGGATTGTAAGGGATGACACACACCTTAATGAATTACAGTAACGACAAAGGCAGCTGGCAGTTCACAATGGCACAATAATAAAGGGGCAATGAAATATAGATCACCCAGTTTGGCCATTTTAAAAGGTTAATATCATAGCGAAGACTGTTGGGTTACTAACTTAGACCCCCAGGTTAATCTCCTTCCCACGTTACCATAAGCTGCTGCTCAGGGAGGCAAATGGAAAATGACAGGAAATTCCTTCCTTGTGAGGCCATGGGACCTTGATAGCACATAGATAACTCTAATTGCTGTCCTTGGTGATACAGATATGGGGGCCTCTTCGGCTTAATCATTTCAGTAGTTGGAGCCTTGTACCCAGAACCCTTGCTTGAAGTCACTGCCACTACATATTGCCACTGGTGCATCCTGCTAATAATGTGTTCTTAGTCTGGTGTTACTATCCAGTGTTTTTTATCTGCAACTCATAGACCTGGGTTAGCCCTACAGAGTTGGGGCTACTGGAACTTATTTTTTATCATACATTCAGTAAAAGTTTTACTCATTGGTGGAGCAGCTTAGGAAAATACAGGCAAGGAGAGGATTCTTTACAAAATTCTATAGATTTTATCTCCAATGTTCTTAACTGGGTCTGCTGTCTTCTTTTTTTTTTCTCTCTTTAGACTTTTTCAAATAGGTTTTTTTCTGGACTGAAGAACTGTTGCAAGTTTAATTCACACTGTTTATCATCTCCTTTGAAGGAGAACATTTCCATCTCCCTCAAAGGTGACAGCCATTCATGGCAGGCCTCAAACTAAATAAGTATATGAGTCAGCCTCAGGGGACTTTTTACTAAGGCAAAAAGCACTTAAAGTCCCTGCTGTTTACTGAAATGTCAGTCTACCTTTTACACACATTTATGGTTTCTAAAGTGTCTTTTGCCTTTCAGGTGTAAAAAAAGATTTAATAAAACTTAATTTTGTAAAAAATCAAATGACACACTGGCTCCTTGCAGGCCTTAGGAACACATTTACTCCATTTCTGTACATGTGATCTTCAGTTTGAAGAAGTACCTCCAAGGGAAGCTTACAAGAGCCAACCTCTTCAAAACAGGAAGATTGTTAGCTTTTCTCCAATATAACTTATATGTAAAATATATCCATTAAAATGTACTGAAATAAATTAGGAGCATTAATATCACTACAAACTGCCCCTGTTTATATTTAGGAGATTATTTGTTAAATTTTCACCAGTGAATGCCTTAATGATTGGGTAGGCAACTATTTTTTCCACGATGAAATAATGCAGGCAGGTGCTGTTTTATCATTCAGTACAGTTCTTACTGCCACAAGACACTCGGGATTTCTTTTCTCAAGCACCAGTAACCCCAAGAATGCAGTCCAGCACCCCTACGGACACACTGTATAGAACTACTTGTGATGAGAATTTTTTTCTTCAATCCTGATGCTTGCACTAGTTCGCATTGTTAGTGAACTTGCAATTAGGGGGTTATTGACTATAGTGAGAATTCGACTGTCACAGTGGATTCCCATAGCAAATCCGCAACAAATTTTCCATTGTCAAATCACGACCGCAACAATATTTCCATAGTAAAGTCATGACTGTGACAATATTCTCATTGTAAAGCCCCGATTGCGACAGTAGGAGTCTATTGCAACTGTCTTTAGCTGGGGAATTCACACCTTTACGCAACAATTCGGACTTAAGACAATAACCCCCTTATTGTCGGAGAGCTCAACCTGGATTATAAGGTGGCTGTACAAGGTAGAAGTCCATGACAAGCCTAAGGTAAAAGTTGTTGCTGGATCCCTAAATTAAACCTCCACCATTTCATTACATGCCTCTTGCTTTCCCAAAGTATGTTCCTTCCTTCCCTTGAGCTCCAATCTGCTATTATGTGCGTGGAGTAGTGAATAAGGAATATTAAAACTACTGGGGCTACAAGGTGCTCGATGCAGGAAATAAACAATACTTGTGGTAAGAATGGACAGAAACACTTGGCTCAGAGATCAGAAACAATGGCAAGTTTCTAAAGTGCTAATAGGAGTCATTTGGTAAGGGTAAAGCAGTCAACTTTGAAATTAGAACATATGAAAGTTTATAGAATGCCAAGGTCCCGTGGCTCATAATGACGGAAACAGGACAACTTTATTTTGAGATCTAGTACATACACCTCTGAGAATATAATGCTTGTCTTGAGTCTTAAATGTCTAACTTGGGGATCAATAAAATAAGGTGGGTAAGAGAGTCAGGAGATGGAAGAAGGATGCAAAGGAGATAAACTTATTTTTCACAGCTTTGTGAATGTACAACATAACAGTATATTTGCATAGATCAATGAATATGAATCTGATACATTTTAGTAGGGGGGGGGGGGGTTGGAAGCTTGATTTTCAGTATTCTTTGATGGGGTATATAAGTCTAGCAAATCAAATTATTTTAATATTATTTGTCATAGGACCATCTGACATTGATGTAGCATCGGATTATACTTCTGAGATCCAAGATGAAAGTGAGCTTACAAGGACTGAAGAAAAAGAGCTCCAAATATGCACCCATAAGCTCCCAGTGGATCAGGAAGAACACAGTATGTTACACATGGAGGCAGTCAGCCTTGATAATGAAGTTGAAACACTGATTGTTCAGGAAGAAACTTCAAAAGAAAGTAGACAGAAAGGATCTAGAGTTCTTCCTAACCAAGAGCCAAGAGAGGTATATAGCACACGGCAGCAAACAATGAGAGATCATACTACTCTTATATATGCTGAACAGAGTCATTTCCGACGAACAATGGCAAAAAAGTTAGATATCCTAAACAACAATGTTAAGGCACTGAACAAGAATGTAAAAGCTTTCCAGCTTGCATTCAACCAAAGCATAATTACCCTTTCTCAGTCTGTGCAGCAACAGAATGGCATCTTTGAGAAGCTGTCATCTAACCTTCTGATGCTAGCACAACAGCAGCAGCAATACAATCATGTATGCATGAATGGCATGCAGCAAATATTCCAGATCCTTCCATCTTCTAAAGACTCTGCATCCTTACCAGTGGAAAGTGAAAAACCTAGTGAAACTTGTGTAAAAGTAAGTGGTGAAAGCAAGCAACTAGCAGATGTGCAAGCACAGAAAGAACCATGTAAACATGAAGGTGACTTTACAGGTCCAAGAAGACCTTCGAGTCCTTTTGAAGAATTGTCCAAAAGAAGACGCCATTAAAACAGAAGGGTGTTCAAATGATTTGTCATTTTACAATGTTTAGATTATGCCATCTACTAATTTCAAGAGCTCTAACTAACTTTTCATTCAAACTTTATAAGAACTGTGTTTTTAATTTGGCTTAACTGTGAGGTAGCAATTCTCTTTAATAAATATTTTGTACTTTGTTACAAATATATTTATTTTGGTACACGAACCTCAAATAATGCAAATATAAACTTGTTTCTTATGTGTTAAATTAACACAAATATCTGTAATAAACTTACTGACTCAGTAACATAACATAACATGAATTCAACAATATGCAATCTGATTAAATGCTACTACACATTTGTCTGCTTACACAAACCACATATTACAGGGATAACTGTACTGTATAAGACATTTTAAAGAAAATGTGAAAGAGGTTCAGTTAGTGATATCTTGGTTGTTCCATATAGATGGCCAATTAAATTCATATGTCAAAGGATGGATTGTTCTAAACAAAGTTTTATGTGTAAGGCATTCTTATCCAGGCTAGGGGGTATAAGATCCTGTGGAGGACCACATTTTTTAGAGATTTTATTTCTGAAACGCAGGAGTATAAAAGTAATAAATTGATGTTAGGGCTTTATTTACTAAAGGTTGATATAACTTGAACAAAAAGAACCCAGTCATTTTTTTTTTTATACTAGAAATTATGTAGAAAACCATTATGTTTTAAATGGAGCGAGAAGCTGTGTTACAGTCTGTATCTCAGTTTTAAAAGTCTGTATTACCGTCTCCTATTTGAGCCAAAATATGAATATCAAAGTGTAACACATCAAAAGCAATTTACTTTTAAGGTAATACAGACAAAAAAGTAGTAGTAACAGGTGGTGTCCAATGAAAATAACAATGAACATAGAAGTGGATTCAGCACTGAGGATTTTGTATCGTTTTCATTTGTCCTTGTTATTAACAAGCTAAACTTGAGGTAGAATGGCTGTGACCAATTTCCAAAGATAGTTCTAGGGCAGTGTGGTAGCCAAGTGTTTAGCACTGCTGCCTTGCAGTGCTGGGTTCAATTCCACCCTGGACTTTATTTGCATGGAGTTTGTATGTTCTCCCTGCACCTGTGTGGGTCTACTCTAGGCACTCCGGTTTCCTCCCACAATCCAAATACATACATGTGTGTGTGTGACTGAATAGGGAAACTAGATTGTAAGCTCCATGGGGCAGGGACTGAAGTGAATAATGAATCTCTGTAAAGCGCTGCATAATATATCAGTGCTATATAAATGAATAAATACAATACAATATGTATTTATTTTTCCATCTCCATATTATGTAAACCTCCTCAGTTCACTTTCACTGGAATGATGTTGGGAGTGTATGGAAATTAGCTGGATGCATACAGTTTGTGCGTGGTTAGAATAAGACAATTTCCTTGTTGAAAAGTCTAGTAATTTAGCCCTTCAGGATGTTCTTGGATGAAACTGACAGACTCTGTCATAACTGCAGTTTAAGTTTTGGACCCCTGCTTATTCAGATCAAAACCTATTCCTCCAGTCATCATTTTAATCCTGTTCTGTTCAACTATATTCTTTATCACCTGTATGTGAAATTGTACATTTTCTTTGTTCTGTGATGAAAGATTTTTTTTCCTCACTAAGGTCACATCAAATTTCAGCACCATGGTTGGGTTGGAACCACTGCACTCATACATCAGCAGTCATTACTACCCCACTAGCACTGGTCCTCACTGCATTTTAACATGCACTTTCCTAGCCAATCCTGCCACCTCTGTGTGACTGTCTGTGACTACACACAAGAGTGAACCCTGTGGGGACCCTGCTTGGCTCTCAGACCAGAGGAATGTTATGGGTATTTTATGGACAAGTACGTACATTTAATATTTGTATCCAAGTGAACCAATCTGTGCTTTGTTATCATGTTGGTAATTTATTTTAACCAGGTCTCACCAGAATACATTATCATGATGACTTTTCTACCACTTGGTCTCCAGTACAGAGTATGCTGACTTGCCCCTGTCATGGTTCGCTGTTACGATGTCATATGACAACTAATCCATTACCATAACTTTTATTAGTTGTATAATACGTTCAACAGAGCAACTGTAAATAAAACTATTTTTCTCAGACATATCATTTTCCTTGTAAATGTTGGATCCCATATGATAATCCAGGTAACTCTCTGTAATATTTTGCTTGTGTTTAGCTCCCTGCTGAATAGTCTGTATTTTGTATATGCAGCCTCCCAATCTAATAGAAGTGCAGTACATGGGAAAACTCAAACTGGCAAAGAAGTTGGGGGAGTTTACATCCGGGAACCAACTGAGTTTAGGCCAGATAGACAGAAAATTTCAGAGGCATATGTATGAGAGGTGATACAGCTGCTGCATGGGCCCCTAGAGAGGAAGGTCCTAAACTGTCCCCCAGTGACTGGAAATAGGTAATTTCCTGCACAATCATGATTTGTAT